>JAJONW010008249.1:0-56666 GCA_029582385.1 Solanum tarijense | reverse complement strand
AAGGTTGACCAAAGTCAACTTTTCAAGTTATAAAAATCTCCAAAACAGGGAAACGGGCCTAAAACCCAAACGAACGACCAGGCGACCGAACAGTCAGTACCAGCAAGTCATAAATGACTTGGGGTCGCTACAGGAATGCTCTATACGAGGGAAAGAATTCTTTAATTTAAAAATGACCTGGATGGTCATTACATACCAATTCAAGGTACAATATTAACTTATCTCTTTAGACCATGCGTGAGCAACTATCACCATACATGATCTATTTATGATGTCTCTTTAGTCTTTAATTCAATTAGGTGAGAAAGCCTTTCAACCTAGTATCTTTTTATGTGAGAAAGCCTTTCATATCTTGTTCATTATGTGTTCATGAGAATAGCCTTTCAATCAACACAACAACAATATCATAATCACTAACATTTTACTCTCAAAGTAATCTTAAATCATTTACATAAATTCTATAAGAACATGCATAATCTCATACATTCATAATATAGGTCATGTGGGTAAAGTCCTTCCACAACAATACCTTATACAAATCAACATACACATAAGCTTCACTCTCAAAGCCTTAACATTCATAATTCATCAAATTAGCTTCACTCTCAAGCCCTAGAAATTCCACATTTATAACTACAAGACTTACTCTCAAATCAATACTTCTCATGATCATCATGTATACCTAGATCTCAAGACATTCTAATTGCATGTTTCATTCTTAAGCAATTTTAATCATATATCATCATATAGGCTCAATCTCAAGCACTACCAATCATAATTCATCATATATACTTTAAGCTAATTCAATTCATGTCTATATGCTTTACTCTTAAGCAATTCATGTCTATGTGCTCTAATCTCAAGCAATCTATAATGTAATTCATCAATCTTAAAAGATCACATCTAAGCCCTCAATTTCCCCTTTCATGGCATAAAACCCAACTATATCAAATTCACCTTATAATCATAGGTTAAGCATGGATACGTGTATAATCATGCTAAAAGCATGCAATTCTATCATAAACAATCATAATCCACTCTATTGGATCATAACCCATAACATTAGAAGAAACCCTAAATTGACTTGGGGAATTCTTCATCTAGATTGGGGAAAATATGGGTCTTCTGGATGAAAGAAATCCATGAATTAATAAAGCATTACAATGCCCACAAAGTTTGAAACAATGGAGCCTTGACTTGACCTAGCTTGATTCCTCTTCTTATTTTTCTTCTTCACTTTCTAGAGAGAATAATTGAGTTTCTTTTGGGATCTTGAAATAATGACTTAGGATGACTTAATTTAGGGGTCTAAAGTCTTTATATTGATGGTCTAGATTAGGGTAAAACTACACCACTTAATCTTAATTAAAATCGAAAAGCCCTAAAGTACCCCTATAGTTAATCACCAAAACTGCCTCACTGCCCCATTGTTGCGCCCTATTTTTCTCAAAACGGGCTTTAGGTGCACGACCTAACAACTCTTTTAGGTTTTGGTGATTGAAGAGTCGCCACCTAATAAATTAAGGCGCGTTAGGGCACCTATCTAACCTAACTAATTCTAACTAAAGGTCAACGAACCAGAGATCGGGTAAGGGTTCAAATTACCTCAAAGGGAAGGTGTTAGGCATTCCTCGAGGTCCACAAATGTGGGTCCCGACCGTATCTCATGCAATTTAGGTGGGGGTTACAAGTAGCAAATAAGGTCACTTCATTTATTGGTTATTTAATTAAACATGCTTGCTAGATGATATCTAACATTCAACAATTAAGGTTGCTTCATTTATTCTTTATTTAAGCATGCGAACTAGGTGATGGCTTAATATTATATATATAAACACAAATAGTTATAGATAAGCGAGAAGACAGAATATACACAAATAAATAGGCGAAATAATTTTTATTTTATTAAACTACCCCAAACAATTATAATTAAAGCAAGTAGCGAGAAAAGGAAAGGGAAACTCTAAAAAGGATAACTTTACGGATCAACACTTGGCTTCTATATATAGGGACAGACAAAACAAATGTTTGTTGTTTACGGCTCGAGGCAATGTCATCATCTCCGTAGGTCCTAACTACCAATACCCCACCTTCCAAATGCATTTCATCCTAAAAGGTGCCTAGCGCCCCCGCTTAACCTCCAAGAGGCATTTGACTACTGTTGGGATGGTTTTAGACAAAAATAAATATAGGCTCTTAATAGGCCCCCTAAACACCAAGAAAAACAAGTAGGACGAGCATTTAACACATAAATCTCAAGTTGGCCTCTAGATTTTAATTAACATGCTTGCAAACACACATAATTGTAAAAAGTCTCATGCTTAAGTGTGTGCATAGAAAACAAGAAGCATAACAATATTTACTGAATTTAGAGGGCAGGAAATTATTACACATGCATAAAGTAATTAATTGAAGTTATTAACTAATTTTAGAAGTGGCAGAAAAATTATCATAGATGCATGACATAATTTTTTAGAGCAATAGTTGATCAGATTATTAATGTCGATTTTTATTTTAAGTAGCATACAATTTATTAAATGTAGAAATTAATCAGTAGCTGATTTTAAGTGGCAAAAGAATGCATAAATTAATTAATCCAAGCTGGATTTAATCGGGGCAGCACGTGGCAGACGCAGAAAATTAATTGAAGTGGTAGAACAAGTATTCATGCAGAATGGATTGGTTTTAAGTAGCAGAAGAGTGTTTAAGTGTAGAAAATAATTTCATCATGCAGATTGGACAAAAGCAGATTTTATTTAAGACATTATTAGCATGCTAGGCAATTTATTATCTTATTTTTAGTGCCAGAAAATAAATGCATTGCAGAAATTATTTACCAGTGGGCAGAAAATGTGCATAGATTTATTTCAATTATTTAACATGCTGAAAATTATTTAATTATGCCTATGAACATGATTTCTAGGCGATTGAAAGGTTGTATGCATGGCTCCTATAGGCATAGTTTCTAAATATGAACATGCTGAAAATCATAATAATATTCAGAAAAACCTATAGGCATGATATCTAATAACGGCATAATGTTTCAATACAAAACATATTGTAATATATTCATGTATTTATTCATTTATTATATAAGAGGAACTTTGGTTGAATTAAGTGAAACAATGAGCAATCACGCATTATTTATTATTATAATGGAGAAGTGGTCATGCAAATCAAGTAACTATATTCTAACGGACAAATAACGTTTAAACAAGTGATAAACTTTGAACAATAATTAAACAAGATATGTGATTAATAGCAATAGTAATTTTATTTTGTTTTAGTTAGATCTAAAGCGATGTTACAAACTATCAAATAATCACAATCCTATAGGCATGCTTTATAAATAAGTTATGACAAAATAAACAAGTAGCACGTAATCTCCTTCCCCACCTTAAGCGATCCCCCAAATCATTTCATTTATGATAGAGCGTTAGAGTTTACAAATTATTACAAAACAATAATAGAAATTAAATAATATACAAAACCCAAAATTAAATAGTGTTTCCCTCCTATGACAACTCTCCATGTCTTGAACTTGTGTTTAAACCTGCTAAAGGATAACAAAAGATACAAACACAAGTATAATGCCAAAGACACATAATATCATTTATTTTGATATATACTAGCAAAGAGGACACACATTAAATCAAGTAGCAAATATAACAACACAACGACTATAAAATCACATATATAACATCACACATATCAAGAAAGGGAAAGAGAACTGACCCGAATGCTTCCTTTTATTCATTTAAACACACAACAATAATTAACTAAGGGTGAAACAACCAACCACTTAAGCAAAATACATTTATCAGTAATAAAGTATTTAGCAAGATCTCCAAACCACAACAGCAACACAACAAAAGAAAGCTCCAAGTTTACCACAACAGCAACACGACAACAGAGAGTATATTTTTTATATTTGTTCAAGTGTGTAAGTGTAAGTGGAAAAGTGTGTGTAGTCAAGAGTGAATAAGGAGCCCTTTCTTATATACTAGATGAGAGATGCCAAATGAAAGGAAAGGAATTATTTTAGGGATCAATATAATATTGTTTTCCTTAATCACAAGGGAACCAAAATCAGTCTTTATTTTTATTTATTTTTTGCCAAATATAAACAAGTGTGAAATCTGTTAAATTTTACCGAATGAGCAAAGTCTTTCCATATAATTTATCCTATCAATTTAAGCATTCTCTACCATATATAAACATGTAACAATCTAAATACAACACTGAATAAATTAAGGGCAAGTCACAAAATCACGAAATCCCATTTTAAAAGTTGGAGCCAGACAGAATTACAGCTTGATAATTTCCTTAAACAAAGGGAGTAAAATCCGTCCACAAACAAATTACAATCAACACTTTACCAAGAATATGATAGGTAAGAATCTGTTTAGGATAAAAATTAAGGGAGGAGGGATCAATTTACAACAACTATTAATTAATAACATATAAAAATCTGCACTCAAAAATTTATAATGCAAAATCTAGTCGAAATCAATCAAGCATAGGGGCAGACATTAAGGTATCACTTAAAGATGAAGATTAACAGCTCCATCAATTTAAGACTCAAATGAAACATGCTAACAATCAACTGTAAAATATTAACACGCTAATGAAACAAGACTGATAGATCAAAATGTTTCATGTTTGGGACGAAATTTCATAGCAATTACATTTTCACAATACACAAATATGCAAAATCA
Source organism: Solanum tarijense (assembly GCA_029582385.1). Classification (NCBI taxonomy): domain Eukaryota; kingdom Viridiplantae; phylum Streptophyta; class Magnoliopsida; order Solanales; family Solanaceae; genus Solanum; species Solanum tarijense. Next base: position 51,948 of record JAJONW010008249.1, on the reverse strand, counting down.
TATATCAAATTGAGAAATCATATATCTGAATTAGGAGAACGAACTTGGATGGATCTGAGAAGATCCGTCATTGACCATATCAACCTCTCAAATTTAGAGTCGACCCAACCTTGATTTTGCCGGAGTACGTTGAACGAACTTTTGCTGATTGGGAATGTTTGGAGCTGCTCGTTGTTGGTTTTCGCTGGTGAAAGAGAAAGGGATGAGCCAGCTGTTGCTGCATCGCCGGTGCGCGCAGCTGCTGGTTTCTGTTCGGCTGGAGCTGCTGCTGTTTGGAGCTGGTGTTTCTGTTGTTCAACTTCATCTGGGAAAAGAGAGGATGGCGGAGAGGGGAGGATGGAATCGCCACCTCTGGCTGCTGGTACTGTTTACGCCGGTCGGAGCGGCTAACTTGTCGTTCACCGTCGCTGGCGTTCGCTGCTTGGAGCGGCTGGCTTTGTCCTCCTTGCTGTTGGCCGGAGAGGAGGAGGGAAAGAAGAGGCGAGGAGAGAGAGAGATTGAGGAGGCGGTGCTAGAGAGAAGGGAAAGGAATAGTGCCAATTTTGAGGGGTTTTGGTCTTATAGGTTAGAATTGGAAATAATAGCTTGGATGGATTTGGATCGTTGATCATTTTTTGAGATAAGAGGCTGAGATTTATTGAAGAAGGATGAACGGTTCAGATTAAAAGATGAGGTTCTTTATGATTGAAATCAAATTGGCAATAATTGAAAAAAAATGAAATTGGATTGAGGTGGCTAGAATTGCAATGAATTGGATAAGGAAGAGGCTAGAATTGAAAGGAATTAGATCAAAATGGGATAAAAATTAAATAATTTGTACTATTCAATTAATAAAATGCTGCACATATTAAAATATTTTCATATAATGAAACACATTTAAGATTTTAAAATATTTAAGTAAAGTAATTATTTTGAGTTTAACTATCGATAAAAATAATTTGATAATAATTACAATAATTTTTAAAATCATGCATACTAAAATATATAATTTTAAGACAAAATTGATTAAAATTTTAAACTCGAATATGTTTTGAAAAATACGTATTTAATCGAATAGCATTCCTAAAAAGGGTTAGAGGTCGATCAAAATTGGGTTTCAACAGCTGCCCCTTGGTTGCTCGAGAATGAAGGTTGAATTGTTGGGCAACCAACGTTGACTTAGTAGCCGATTTTGTCCAACCGACGAAAGATGTCAGCGGGATCAATTGAAACGGTATGGAGTAGAAAAGGGGTACAACCGAGACTTTGGTATTAAGCCGCCTACATATCTCTAGTTATACAAGAATCAGGTTGTGTGTAGTTCTGAATTTAGGAGCAAACGAAGCTCCTAAAAATTGAAAGAGCGGTATGATATTTGAAAGGGAACGATATCAGTTTGAATGGACAAGATTAAAGAAACGAGATGAGCATGACAGAGAGATTTTCTATTTAAAGGCAAAGGATCAAGTGAGAAGTAGTAATACGAGTAGCAAAGATTTGATAGGGCCTTCGTTGCGATAGTAAGCAAGGCAATCATAAATGAGAGGGCAATTGATCTCACTTGCAATGTCAGTCTCTACAAGTCTATAGCTTGTAATATGACTAAATAGAAAGATTAGAGCAGATATATCAAATAAACGATAAATGTAAACATGACGCAATTTCCCATATCGATCATGATATTTGCCTTAAGACTATGAATTTGATGTCTTAGGCTATGATGTCTAAGGACATGATACATAAAATTATTTCTCTAGGTCATGAAAATGTTGTCTGTGGGCCATGATAAATGATGCCCTTAGACTATGACACCTTCGGATATGATAGACAGAAATTAAATCCTTAGGCCATGATATGATGTCCGCAGGCCATGAAAGAATGTTGCCTTTAGACCATGACGCCTTCGGAACATAAGTAATGAGTAAAGAAAGTGCATCTGTAATTCGGGTATCTGTTGATACTTGTAACTTGATTTGAATTTATCCGGGCACATGCAATTCTTGGGCACAATGCAATATCGGGCACATGCAATAATGCAATTCTCGGGCACAATGATCTTCGGGCGCATGCAATCTTCGGGCATAATGTAATCTTCGGGCACATGTAATCTTCGGGCACAATGCAATTTCGGGCACATGCAATAATGCAATCCTCGGGGACAAATGCAATTCGGGCACATGCAATCTTCGGGCACAAATGCAATTCGAGCACATGCAATCTTCGGACACAATGCAATATCGGGCTCATGCAATCTTCGGGCACAAATGCAATTTGAGCACATGCAATCTTTGGGCACATGTATAATAGTTTATTGAGAGCATAAAGTATCTTGGACATTCGCCTTATTGGAAGGGCCGAGTGCCATTTGTCGGTGAATTTTGAGTTCGGAGTATTGTAGCTTGACCCTCCGTCCTATAGTAGGGAAAGGTTGTCGTTGAATGGTGATTGTTCAGGATTGATATAAAGTAGTTTGATCCTTCCGTCTGATTGGGAGGATGGGGTGCCATTGTTTAGCTATTTTTCGGGCTCAATATAGTGGTATGCTAATCCTTCAAGCAATGTTGAAGCTGTTTCCTGTGTATGTACCTATATTTTCTTCATTCAAAGAAAAATAGTTAAAGGGGGAGGTTGATCTATATCCCTGATTTGGCACAGTGTGTTCCTTTGACGTCTGCTAGAATGTCCTTCAAAGTGTTATAAAAAATTTTGAGGTCCCCTCAAAATTTTCTGCCCCAGTGTAGAACTTCTGCTATTGTGATTTTTTGTTGTAGATTGTAGCTTGATTGCTGTGGATTTTTGAGATCCTCTAAAAAATTCTGCCCCAGTGTTGATTTGCAAGAAAAATATGCTTTTGAAGGAATTTTTGAAACCCTCTCAAAAATTCTACCCCAATTACTGATTTGCGAGAAGAAATGCTATTGAAGAAATTTTTTAGTTCCTCTCAAAAATTCTGCCCCAGTATCATTACTTGCCAGAAAATGTCCTTTTGATGGAATTTTTGAGACCCTCTCAAAAATTCTGCCCCAATTACACAGTCAAAAGGGAAAATGAATTTTTTATTATGATAAGACCGAACTCTATAGGCGCGCCTACGTATTCCTTCTTAAACGGGAATCAGGTCTGACGTAGTACCAAATACAAAGAGCATAATTCAAGACATTAAACAACGCATATTAAGCAATAACCAAAAGACAGATTCTGGCCAAACTTTATTGCCCATATGGTAACACAAGTACTTTCCTTGTCAGAACTTGACGGAACACGAATGTAGAAAACTTAAGCTTAAATGGCATAAGACTTTATTGGAAAGTTCTTCAGATGACTTTGACATGTTCACTTTTGGGGCTCCTTTGGCACAATCAGTTGTTGAATCTTGCCTCTTAGAGCACGACATGTTTCAGTAGTATGCCCCTTCATCCCTAAATGATAGTCACAAATCTCGTTTGGGTCATACCCCTTGGATTGAGTATCTGGATTCTTGGCAGGGATAAGTGTCACACAGCCAGCCATTTTAAGCCTTTTATAGAGTTGGTCGAAGGGTTCAGCTAAGGAGACATAAATTTTGATAGGATTCTTCTCAGTATTGAAATGATTTTTGCAAATATGAGGTTGAGTGAGTATTTTGACATTGTGGACAGGAAAAGCTGGTTGTTGATATGGTAGAGGAGACCTTTGGGATGTAGGAATTTCAAGAGGTGCGCGATACCAAGGGACTTGGTGCAGAGGCGTTTCATATCGAGTAGCCTGTGTGATGGGATTCTGCCGGCACGGAGGGAGATATGGAGGTCTAGAAGCATAAGCTGGATTTTGAGGAGGATATGGATAATTTGGAATGTGAGTGTTCCTTGGAGACATATGAATTGAGCTAGGTTGGTTTTGAGGATGAGGAGTAAGGTAAGTTGGTGGAGGGTTATTTTGGAAGGTGGTTTGTCTTGTGACAAGTTGCTTATCCATGTCTGTTTTCAAAATGGGATTGACAGAGACTAACAGCTTAGCCCATTCACGCATATCCGACACCTCTTCTTCTAACTTCTTTATTTTATGTTCTAGGCTTAAGACCAACTCGTCTGAAAGATGCTTCTTTTTGATAGTCTTACCCATAACCTTCTCATTAGTCACTTTCCTCTTTCCTTTGCGATTCTCAGTTGGAAGAGAAGGAAGAGCGCCCTTTGATCGCGTCTGGTAAACCATGGTCTATAGATCAACCATTGGGGAAGGGTAAAAACAAAACTAAAAGCAAAAGAAACTCAAGTTATAGCGTTGCATAAATTGAGATAACAAACACATTGTTTTAAGATAAACACCCTAAATGCAAGGAGCCTCGTTGTGCCAGAGGTAGACCTAAGACGACATATAAGTGATGCACAATAATTAATTCAAGCCTTATTTGCCAATTTGGAGTTTAGATTAGAGGAAATAAACAAACTTTATTCATTATAAAATTCGAACAATACATCTTAATTGAAAAAAAAACTAAGGGAAAGGGGGTAACAAATGGGAAAGTCATCCTAAATTCTGAAATCTTGAAGATATCGGTTCTAAGAGCTTGGCGCCAATTGACTTCTTGTTTAGGGAATGACTTCATGTCCGATCTTCAGCACGTTGCGTGCCTATATATTTTCTCTTTCATCAGTGACCCTATAGCATCCTTCCCTACTCAAATCTGTCTTTAACCTCTTTTAGGATCCATAGGTAATACTCACATGTGCATAAGGCCTGCCGTGCACCCATAGGAATGGTCAACACCCGCTCCCATCTTCGAAGTATGTTGTGGACTTATGGTTTATCTAATTCAAATTCATACTTAAACTATTCCATGTCAGACCGGAGTGGTATTACTTGAGTTCGCCCAAATTGGCGGAGTACTCAAAGAGGAGCGTATGGTTGAACGCCCTTTAAGCCAATAAGCTCAATGAAGTATCGGTCATCGCCTCTTATTATTGCATGAGTGGTGGAGAACCAATAGAACTTCCATTGGATACGGCAGCTTTCGAGCTCTATCAAAAATATCTGCCAGTCTACGAATCCTATAGGGGCGGTGAAAGCTACCATTTTTCTTGGATAATTATCAATCTTATTGCCATAACCAAGAAAGATGTCTACCGCGTTAGACCGCAGGTAGAAGTGTTCAATAGCCCATAATTGCAGCAAAAGGTTACATCCCTCGAAAAACATTCTACCGTTGACGCATGCTGACAGACTCCTCAATATTTCCGGCACGATCATGGGCACTATAGTTTTCCTAGGTTCGCCCTCTCTTTGAGCTAAATCTCGAACTACATAGCCCAAACGTGTGTCGATCCTCTCCCTTATTTTAGGAAAACCAGGGATCCTAATAGGGTCATGACAAAGGTATTTAGACGATATGTTTCCCATTTCTTGACGGAGCACTCAAACTCATCACTAAAAGAATAATGACTATCCTCTCAGTCAAAGCGTGAATATAGAAAGTCGAAATGAATCCACCCAAGGTCTAAAAAAGGCAAGGTTGGATTTGAATTCATTCCCAGACTTTTTAGAAACTCCCTCGATAATGGCTTATATGGTACCATCATTTCACACTCATGGTATGGCAGGTCGATGAAACCACTTATCTCCTCAATCGTTGGCGCCAAGTTGAAATCCATGAATTTGAAGACCATCCTCACAGGGTCCCAAAATTATAGCAAGGCCCTAATCAAGAGAGGGTTTGGTATGACAAAGATGAGGTAGGTAAGACCGCCCAACAACTGACGAATCTCTCTTTCGCAGTCTCTCTTAATATTCATCCACCAGTTCCTTAGCTTGTAGTTTACCTCTACAACCATTTGCGGGTTTGGGAATGTCATGACTCTGTAAACCAAACCATAGACAAATTCTAAACTCTATTTTGACAAAGTTTAGATTAATTTAATTATTATGATCACATTGACACATAAACATGTAATTTGTCTAAAGGGTATTGGGGCCTTTTAGACGATAATGTGGCTACTAATTATGTGGATTGACACCAAAGGTCAAACCACCTAGGATTTATGCATCATGTATGACCTAAGTAAGATTTCTAAGAATTGGCTTGACACAGACTTGAAAGGGATTCTATGCGAGAAGGCTCGTGGTTTCCCGATAGTATTATCCGTTTCGTCTACGCATCTGCCTACTCTCTATAATGGGTATTTGAAGAGAATTAAAGTATTTGTGAGAGGTGCAAATGCACAACATCACAATAATTATTATTTTTTAAAAAGAAGAGGGTCCCAATTGAGAGATGTATTAGCGAAGTGCTAGTTTATCAAAGCAGTAAACATTTAGCATGTAGATGGAAAGTAGTAACATATAGACAGTTATAGAAAGCAGAAAATAAATAAATACATAAATAAGCATGCAAACACATAGAAAAATTAAGAAAATAAGGAAAGAGAATAGGGATTAAACATGGAAATACTGAAATAAGGTTAAAGGAAAAGGGTGAAACATGGAAATAAACAAATAAGGAAGTGGGAAAGGGACTAAACATAAAATAAACACTATATAAGAAAAGCGAGTAAACACAGAAATCAATTAACAACTTAGCATGGAAAATCCCAAATAAACAATGAAATAACCTAATAAAGTAAACCCCACATAAAGCATGAAACACGTAATGGTTAGAACCTAATATCCCCAACGGAGTTGTCATACTGTCACGCCCCATTTTTCTCAAAACGGGCTTTGGGTACACGACCTAATAACAATTTTGGGTTTTGGTGATTGAAGAGTCGCCACCTAACGAATTAAGGTGCGTTAGGGCACCTATCTAACCTAACTAATTCTAACTAAAGGTCAACGAACCAGAGATTGGGTAAGGGTTCAAATTACCTCAAGGGGAAGATGTTAGGCATCCATCGAGATCCACAAATATGGGTCACGACCGTATCTCATGCAATTTATGTGGGGGTTACACGTAGCAAATAAGGTCACTTTATTTATTGGTTATTTAATTAAACATGCTTGCTAGATGATAACTAACATTCAACAATTAAGGTTGCTTCATTTATTCTTTATTTAAGCATGCGAACTAGGTGATGGCTTAATATTAAATATATAATCACAAATAGTTACAGATAAGCAAGAAGACAAAATATACACAAATAAATAGGCGAAACAATTTTTATTTTATTAAACTATCCCAAACAATTATAATTAAAGCAAGGAAAGGGAAAAGGAAATGGAGACTCTAAAAATGACAACTTTACGGATCAGTGATCGACTTCTATATATAGGGACAAACAAAACAAATGTTTGTCGTTTACGGCTCGAGGCAATGTCATCATCTCCGTAGGTCCTAACTACCCATACCCCACCTTCCACATGCATTTTGTCCTAAAAGGTGCCTAGCGCCACCGCTTAACGTCCAAGAGGCATTTGACTACTGTTGGGATGGTTTTAGACAAAAATAAAGATAAGCTCCTAATAGGCCCCCTAGACACCAAGCAAAACAAGTAGGACAAGCATTTAACACATAAATCTCAAGTTGGCCTCTAGATTTTAATTAACATTCCTGTAAACACACATAATTATAAAAGGTCTCATGTTTAAGTGTGTGCATACAAAACAAGCAGCAAACAATATTTACTGAATTTAGAGGGTAGAAAATGATTACACATGCAGAAAATAATTAATTGCAGTTATTAACTAATTTTTAAAGTGGCAGAAAAATTATCACAGATGCATGACATAATTTTTAGAGCAATAGTTGATCAGATTATTAATGCGGATTTTTATTTTAAGTAGCAGACAATTTATTAAATACAGAAATTAATCAGTAGCTAATTTTAAGTGGCAAAATAGTGCAGAAATTAATTAATCCCAGCGAGATTTAATCGGGACAGCAAGTGGCAGATGCAGAAAATTAATTTAAGTGGCGGAACAAGTATTCATGCAGAATGGATCGATTTTAAGTAGTAGAAAAGTGTTTAAGTGTAGAAAATAATTTCATCATGCAGATTGGACAAAAACAGATTTTATTTAAGACATTATTAGCATGTTGGGCAATTTATTATCTTATTTTTAGTGTCAGAAAATATATGCATTGCAGAAATTATTTACCAGTGGACAGAAAATGTGCATAGATTTATTTCAATTATTTAACATGCTGAAAATTATTTAATTATGCCTATGAACATGATTTCTAGGCGATTGAAAGGTTGTATGCATGGCTCCTATAGGCATAGTTTCTAAATATGAACATGCTGAAAATCATAATAATATTCAGAAAAACCTATAGGCATGATATCTAATAACGGCATAATGTTTCAATACAAAACATATTGTAATATATTCATGTATTTATTCATTTATTATATAAGAGGAACTTTGGTTGAATTAAGTGAAACAATGAGCAATCACGCATTATTTATTGTTATAATGGAGAAGTGGTCATGCAAATCAACTAACTATATTCTAACGGACAAATAACGTTTAAACACGTGATAAACTTTGAACAATAATTAAATAAGATATGGGATTAATAGCAATAGTAATTTTGTTTTGTTTTAGTTAGATCCAAAGCGATGTCACAAATTATCAAATAATCTCAATCCTATAGGAATGCTTTCTAAATAAGTTATGATAAAATAAACAAGTAGCACGTAATCCCCCTCCCCCCCCTAGGCGATCCCCCAAATCATTTCATATATGATAGAGCATTGAGTTTACAAATTATTACAAGACAATAATAGAAATTAAATAATATATAAAACCCAAATTAAATAGTGTTTCCCTCCTATGACAACTCTCCATATCTTGAACTTGTGTTCAAACCTGCTAAAGGATAAAAAAAGATACAAACACAAGTATAATGCCAAAGACACATAATATCATTTATTTTAAGATATACAAGAAAAAAGGACACACATTAAATCAAGTAGCAAATATAACAACACAACGACTATGAAATCACATATATAACATCACACATATCAAGAAAGAGAAAGAGAACTGACCTGAATGCTTCCTTTTATTCATTTAAACACACAACGATAATTAAAATAATGCAGAACGAGAATTAAATAAGGGTGAAACAACTTACCACTTAAGCAGAATATGTTTATCAGCAATGAAGTATTTAGCAAGATCTCCAAACCACAACAACAACACAACAAAAGAAAGCTCCAAGTTTACCACAACAGCAACACGATAACAGAGAGTATATTTTTTATATTTGTTAAAGCATGAAGTGAGTTTCAGATTTGTTCAAGTGTGTAAGTGTAAGTGGAAAAGTGTGTGTAGTCAAGAGTGAATAAGAAGCCCTTTCTTATATACTAGATGAGAGGTGCCAAATTAAAGGAAAGGAATTATTTTAGGGATAAATATAATATTGTTTTCCTTAATCACAAGGGAACCAAAATCAGTCTTTATTTTTATTTATTTTTTGCCAAATATAATCAAGTGTGAAATCTATTAAATTTTACCGAATGAGCAAAATCTTTTCATATAATTTATCCTATCAATTTAAGCATTCTCTACCATATATAAACATGTAACAATCTAAATACAACACTGAATAAATTAAGGGCAAGTCACAAAATCACGAAATCCCATTTTAAAAGTTGAAGCCAAACAAAATTACAGCTTGATAATTTCCTTAAACAAAGTGAGTAAAATCCGTCCACAAACGAATTACAATCAACACTTTACCAAGAATATGATAGGTAAGAATCTGTTTAGGACAAAAATTAAGAGAGGAGGGATCAATTTACAGCAACTATTAATTAATAACATATAAAAATCTGCACTGAAAAATTTATAATGCAAAATCCAGTCGAAATCAGTCAAGCATAGAGGCAGATATTAAGGTATCACTTAAAGATGAAGATTAACGGCTCCATCAATTTAAGACTCAAATGAAACATTCTAACAATCAACTGTAAAATATTAACACGCTAATGAAACAAGACTGACAGATCAAAATGTTTCATGTTTGGGATGAAATTTCACAGCAATTACATTTTCACAATACACAAATATGCAAAATCATATATCAAATTGAGAAATCATATATCTGAATTAGGAGAACGAACCTGGACGGATCTGAGAAGATCCGTCATTGACCATATCAACCTCTCAAATTTAGAGTCGACCCAACCTTGACTTTGTCGGAGTACGCTGAATGGACTTTTGCTGGCCTGGAAAGTTTGGAGCTGCTCGTTGTTGGTTTTCGCTGGTTAAAGAGAAAGGGACGAGTCGGCTGCTGTTGCATCGCCGGTGCTCAATGCGCCTACCTGTTGGTTTTTGTTTGGCTGGAGCTGCTGTTGTTTGGAGCTGGTGTTGTTGTTCGACTTTATCTGGGAAAAATCGAGGATTGTGGAGAGGGGAGGGTGGCGTCGCCGCCTCTGGCTGCTTCTACTGTTTGCGTCGGTGCCGGAGCGACTGGCTTGTCGTTCGCCGTCGCTGGCATTCATTGGTCGCTGCTTGGAGCGGCTGGAGCTGCTGGCTTCGTCCTCCTTGCTGCTGGTCGGAGAGGAGGAGGGAAAGAAGAGGTGAGGAGAGAGAGATGGAGGAGGCAACACTAGAGAGAAGGGAAAGAAAGAGAATGCCAATTTTTTTTGGGGTTTTTGGTCTTTCAGGTTACAATAGGAAAGAATAGCTTGGATGGATCCAGACTGTTGATCGTTTTTTGAGATAAGAGACCGAGATTTATTAAAGAAGGATGAACGGTTTAGATTAAAAGATGAGTTTCTTTATGATTGAAATCAGATTGGCTATAATTGAAAAAAAAAATTGGATTGAGGTGGCTAGAATTGCAATAAATTGGATTATGAAGAGGCTAGAATTGAAAGGAATTAGATCAAAATGGGATAAAAATTAAATGATTTGGAGAAAACTTAAGAAAATGTTATTCATAAAATACTACATATATTAAAATATTTTTATATAATTAAACACATTTAAAATTTTAAAATATTTAAGTAAAGTAATTATTTTGAGTTTAACTATCGATAAAAATAATTTGATAATAATTACAATAATTTTTAAAATCATGCATACCAAAATATATAATTTTAAGACAAAATTGATTAAAATTTTAAACTCGAATATGTTTTAAAAAATACGTATTTACTCGAATAGCATTCCCAAAAGGGTTAAAAGTCGGTCAAAATTGGGTGTCAACACCCATCCACGACACCCCGACCATGGGGCATAGGTTGACCTACGACCCGTATTGGTTGGCGCGGTTCGGGGTTCTGCGACACTGGAAAAATGGCTTGAACCACGAGACGTGGACCCATCCACGGGGCATGGTCCAGTCGTGGCTGCCTAAGGCAGTTTCTTGGGGCCTCATCCACAAGGCTTCCCACGGAGCGTGGGTCCAACCACGGGGTGTAGATGGCCCTCGTGGGTGACCCCTGGAAATTCTAAAATTTTCTAGGTCTCCCTCTTTCATATACAGGGTGTTACAATATCTCCCCCTTGGGAACATTCGTCCTCGAATGGCCCTCTAGGCACTTCTTAAATGAGATGACTCAAGACTAGCAATCCATCATGCATTCAACTCATCTAAATGCACATAACCAAAGGAAGAACTTCATCTCCAAGCTAAACATGTTCAATGCATCACATGGAAGTAGGAACTATATCTAACAACCCAAAAATGCCTAAAATTCTAACATTTCTCATGTTCAAAGAGGAACTACCATCTCCAAACTAAAAGCATGTTCAACACAATATCATGGAGCTTATATGCAATCTATACTCATATCATACATCCAAGGAAGAATCTCTCAACTCCAAGCTAAGGCATGTTTCACAACTCATCTCATGAAGTCTATAGGCAACTCATCAATGCACTACAAATCAATCATGCAAACTCATTTTCTTTCAAAATACAAGTTTTTCATGAACATGCACAACATTAGGAAATCATGGAAACATCTAAAACACACATGGCTTCACACATAGACCAAGCCATGAGGAACTCATTAACTCCCTATCTTCCTAAAAGATCTAAAAATGTCGGATCTCCAACACACTTCTTCATCATAGAGACATGGAAAATCGGATGCACTTATGCCAACTCATTAGGCAACTCTAACTCATAAACACCCTTACCAACACATCTCAAGACCTCATGTGGGCCTACAAAACGGGGACTAAACTTCCCAAAGTCATTACACCTTCCTATAGTGATAATTTCCAGTAACCCTAATCATGAACATTAGGAACATTCAATGACCTTGCTATCTAAGCACACCATATCCTCCCTTGGTAGTAAGCCTAAACGGACTTTCTAAGCACCGCTTCTTTAAACTCTAAGGGCAGATCAAGTTATCACTATGCTTTCACATCCATCATACAAGATGATTCTAAACCATGGTGAATTGCACTACTACCCTTTAGAAGAGTCTACTCATTCAACATATCTAGGCATTACTCAAACACCCTATTCATCAAATCCATCAATATACCCCAAAACTCACAAAGACTAAGTCGGGTTCTACCATCAATAACACATAACAATAATGTAGCCCATTAAGACTAAAGACAATATCAAAGTCTAACATTTCAAGTCTATCAAGCCACACAAGCCAACCAACACCGGAATCTAAATAAGCATAAAAAACATATCGGGAGCAACATTTGGAGGGCACTCTTGTTCACCTCTGGCTTGAAGAGCATATAAACTATTTTTCTTTGGAGCATTGCACCCGAACCAATTCGACCGGATGAAGGGTAGGGTTGAGACCTACAACAACTATCCCCTTCATTTCTAGCAACCGTAGGGAAATGCCTTATCTTGTGACCCAACTCACCACAACTGAAACAAACATTGGAACCCGTTAGGCATTCACCCACATGTCTTCTATTATACTTATTACACCCTGGCAATAGAACCCCACTACTACCTCCTTGAGGCTTAGGGTTAGACACCCTTTCTTAGTTGAACTTAGGAGTGTTTAAGAAACCTTGCCTGAGGAACTTTTGTCTATACCTAAGGCGACCATGTACATCGGACCTTGCATAAGAGGGATCATCATCCTCTATTCTAGACCTATTTTCCTCCCTAGACTCCTCCTTGAGTTTTCCCTCCTCAATTTGTTGAGCGTACACCATAAGACGTGATATATCCATATCATAGAGGAGCATTGCCATACAACATTCTTTTTCTACCTTATCGGACACGCCCGACATAAACCTACTCATTTAGCCATTAATCTGCCACCATAGTTGGAGCATACTTAGACAATTGAGTAAACCTCAATGCATATTCCTTAACACTCATATTACATTGCCTAAGGTTAATGAATTCTTGCACCTTTGCTTCCCTCAACTCAAGGGGATAAAACCTATTAAGAAACGTCGCTTTAAATAGGTCCCACTCTACGGGACCCGCTCCTACCAATCTTTCTCCCTTTTATTGATCATACCACACTTGAGCGACATCTCTCAATTGATAAGCGGCTAACTCCACCTTCTCTATCGGAGTCACCCCTATAATAGCAAGTACCTTATAGACCTCGTTGATAAACCTTTGAGGGTCTTCCTCAACTTTGGAGCCATAATATTCTGGGGGTTCATCCTCATAAAATCCCTCACTCTTGACGCCGTCGTACTCACATTTAGGTTCATGGAGGATACCACCTCTCTAATGGCTTGGGCCGTCATGGCTTGATCCAACACTTGAAAAGCCGTCTTAAACTCTGCATTAGTCACATTCCCACCTAAAGGGTCAATTAGAGCTTGGGGAGGAACTTCTTGATCCTCATTGTCTTCCTCATTCCTTCTAGCATTAGCCCTTATAGTAGCCATATCCTGAAAACCATCGGGCACAGATTAGGAGAAAGACCTAATAAAGTTAAACTTTATGGCACGACTTAGAGAATGAAGAAGTGAAGTATCATAAGCATCTAATAGCCTCTCATTCATAAATGTGGTGCGCTTCACACTTATGAAAAAGACTCTACTAGACGTGGTTTGAGACATCCCATAACCATTCTAAACCTTGTGCTATGATTACCAAGTTTTTCACAACCCAAGGGTACACCCTAGATGTAACAAGGCGTATAAGATCCCGAGAGGCCACATATAAGCTACTTAGCATATTATAACCTAATAGAATAGAAAAGTGTGGAAATTTAAAACATTTTCCAATACAATCGAAGTCTCATAAAATGAAGCGGAACATTGTCTCAAAATATCTAATACATGAATAGTCTTGGGACATGGCCCATACAAAAGTTCTAAAGGTAAAAGAAAGACATAAATGAAAGGTGGTCAAATACTCAATGCTATGAGGACTACCAAATCTTTACTTGCTTGTTTCTACTAAGATCCTAGCCATGGGGATGGAAGTCAATATCGTCGGACCCTACATTTGATAAGAATATAGGTAAGAGTATGCGTTAATACAAAGATGTACTAAATATGATGGCTAGCATAAATCATCAACATAAGCATTAGTCACCATTATACATATATCATAAGCATAAGAAACATCATCATAAGACATATGCTATAAGCATAAGAGATAACAACATAGTCATAGGCATAATCAATGTATCTAGATCAACATAACATAAGAGAAATACTTCATAAGTAACCTCCAAGCATGCTTGTGCAGTGCATGGATAAGACATCATAAATCTCACCCATACTAAGCAAACCACTTTAGGCTCTTATTCATCATCTTTTATTCTCATCTTTAGCTTATCTTTCATGGACAAGGGGAATCACCTCTGGTCATACACATCATGGAAGGCCTTTCAAGCTACAATCCATACATTTTATTCATCATAGCATAATTCACATTACTCTTGCTTTACTTTCAAGACATGAGGACTCACCTCTCTATGTCTATTATAAAGGCTAATGGGTATTCACCTCTTGCCTTACTTGTATAGTCATAGGTATTCGCCTCTATGCCCCATCATTATATGATATATGTATTCTCCTCCACATCATTTTACAAGGATCATAGGTATTTGCCTCCATGTCCAACATGATATGATATAGGTATTCGCCTCCACATCATCTTATAAGAACCATGTGTATTCTCCTCCATGATCAACCATAAAGGCTAATGGGTAATCACCTCTTGTCTTGCGTTATGAGTTATAGATTAATGGTAGTCACCTCACACTCCTCATCACATGACATGGGTAATTACCTCATGTTTACTAACTTAGGAATATGGGAGATCACCTCACATCCTTCTCATATGAAGGTCTTGGGGAATCACCTCTAGACTTATGTCATTTTAAAGTCTTTTTAGTTACTCATGAAAGGGTACCCTTGGCCTACCGATTTAAGGTACATTATTAACTTAGCTCTTTAGACTATGCATGAGCAACTATCACCATCCATGATCTATTTATGATGGCTCTTTAGCCTTTAATTCAATTAGGTGAGAAAGCCTTTCAACCTAGCATCTTTCTATGTGAGAAAACCTTTCATATCTTGTTCATTAATTGTTCATGAGAATAGCCTTTCAATCAACAAAACAACAATATCATAATCATTAACACTTTACTCTCAAAGTGTTCTTAAAGCATTTACATAGATTCTATAATAACATGCATAATCTCATACATTCATAATATATGTCATGTGGGTAAAGTCCTTCCACAACAATACCTTATACAAATCAACATACACATAAACTTCACTCTCAAAGCCTTAACATTCATTGTTCATCATATTAGCCTTACTCTCAAGCCCTAGAAATTCCACATTTATAACCACAAGCCTTACTCTCAAAGCAATACTTCTCATGATCATCATGTATGCCTAGATCTCAAGACATTCTAATCACATGCTTCATTCATACGCAATTCTAATCATATCATCATATAGGCTCAATCTCAAGCACTACCAATCATAATTCATCATATATACTTTAATCTAATTCAATTCATGTCTATATGATTTACTCTTAAGAAATCCATGTCTATGTGCTTAATCTCAAGCAATCTATAATGTAATTCATCAATTTTAGAAGATCACATCCAATCCCCCAATTTCCCCTTTCATGGCATAAAAACCAACTATATCAAATTCATCTTAGAATCATAGGTTAAGCATGGATACAAGTATAATCATGCTAAAATCATGCAATTCTATCATAAATAATCATAATCCACTCTATTTGATCATAACTCATAACATTAGAAGAAACCCTAGATTGACTTGGGGAATTCTTCTTATAAATTGGGGGAAATATGGGGCTTCATGGATGAAAGGAATCCATGAATGAATAAATCATCATACCTCAATTACAATGCCCACAAAGCTTGAAACAATGGAGGCTTGACTTGACCTAGCTAGCTTGATTCCACTTCTTCTTCTTCTTCACTTTCTAGAGAGAGAATATATATTTGAGAGGGAATTGGGTTTCTTTTTGTCTAGATTAGGGTAAAACGACACCACTTAATCCTAATTAAAACTGGAAAGCCCCAAACTACCCCTAAAGTTAATCGCCAAAACTGCCTCACTGCCCCATCCACGAGACCTCGACCACGGGGCGTAGGTTGAACTACGGCCCATACTGGTTGGGCGTGGTTTGGGGTTCAGGGACACTGGAAAAGGGGCTTGAACCATGAGACCTATCCACGAGGAGTGGACCCATCTACAGGGCGTGGGTCCAACCGTGGTTACTGCCTAAGGCAGTTTTCTTGGGGCCTCATCTACGAGGCTTCCCACAGAGCGTGGGTCCAACCACGGGACGTGGATGACCCTCGTGGGTAACCCCTGAAAATTCTAAAAATTGCTAGGTCTCCCTCTTTCGTATACGGGGTGTTACAGATTTTTAATGTATCTAGTTGATTTTGATTCATAAAATTATACGTAATGCCTTTATTTCAAATTTATTATACATTTAATTAGCATTTGTTAGTGTTATCATACATCACTGCTATAGTAACTTTCGTTGTTATGCAATGTATCGTGTTCATATTTACGGTATTGATACAAAACCCTAATATTGTTGAATCTTTGATTTTGTTTATCCTGTTTAATATAAATGTACTTGATACATAAACACTACCGAATGTATCATTTATATGTATCAAGTTCTATAATGTATCTTCAATCGTATGCAAATTTAAAAGGATATATAGACAATACCAAAATTATGTATCTGCACTCTTTAATGTTTGTTCATTTTTATTCATGAAGAAAGATTTTGACTTCTAAATCTATTGTGAAAAAATGCTCAAAAAGGGGGAAAAGTCGGATCTGCCTTATCCCACCCGTCTCTATCAAAGACACAAGTTTTTAATGTATCTCATTTATTTTATTTCGTAATTTAACTTTCTGATACAATGACTATGCTTTACGCAATGTATCATGCTTATATTGATTATACTTATATATAAGCTAATGTTGTTGATACTTCGACTAGTGAGATTTATGCAATGTATCATGTTTATAGTTATTATACTGATACATATTCTAATGTTGTTGATATTTCAACTAATGGATTCTACACAATGAATCATGTTTATATTTATTATACTGATACATAACATTATGTTGCTAATAATTCGACTAGTGATTTTTATGCAATGTATCATATTTATATTTATTATGCTGATACACAACCTAATATTGTTGATACTTCAACTAGTGGGTTTCATGTCCAATTCAAGCATACTTGATACGTAAGTAATGTATAATGTATCATTTGCCATTTATCAAACTCTATAATGTATCGGTAATATTTTTCAATCCCATCGAGTGATTTTCATTTTATTTCCATCGTACAAGATATACAATTTGATTGTACAAGATATGCAATTTTTCAATTACACGTAATCTAATACACAGTAATGGCTATGATACATTTATACAAATTATTGCTAAATACCCATTATTTTATAATGATACATTTATCCAAATTACTGCTAAATATCCATTCTTTTGCAATGGTACATTCATACAAACTAATACTATATGTATCTAATACTTAATATTTATCGCACAATAATGTTTCGATATAAAACCAAACATTTTACAAGCAATATTTACTTCTCTAATGTATCTGTAGGATTGAAATACTTAACAATTTACTAAATATCTTAGGAATAATAATGTATCATGAGTAATATATCCATCTCGAATGCAAGAATTGACTGGATTCGATTTGATCATATGTCGTTTGTATATTCATTGCAACACACAACTATAAAACAATAACTAAAATTAATTGATCATCGTGTCTTCACAATATAGTAATATCCAGAGTCATTTCAAGTCGATGTTGTCATTATCTTCCGGTGCCACAAGCATGTAAACAAGCGTAAAGCATGACCTGTTAAACTCATCATCATGTTATTGCAGAAGCAAAACCAAGAAAAGATATTGTTCACAAAAGCTGAACTGCAAAATACATGATACTATGATCAACAACAGACACAAAAATAAGTTAAGCTTGATTTCATCAGTAAGTGTCATCACTAACAGGTTGCTCAGCCTTGTTTTTATTCAGACGATTTAGACCACTCATTGCTTCCTCCAAACCATTGCTCGCCGCGGCCAAAATATGGGGATCGTTATAGTTCCTGACAACCTGCACAATTGCCGTAACTTTCTTATAAGGATCAGAGCAATTGAATATATCTGAACCATCCCTCCAATAATCTACAATGGTGGATTTGAGATTTAAGATTTTGAATTGAACGAGAAGTTGAAATTTTGATTTTTGAATTTTGTGAAGCTGTTACAGATTGGAATGGATTGATATCAATCAGTTTTGCGTGATTTGTGGGAAAGAAAATCAGTTTTACGTGATTTGTGGGAAAGAAAATCAAGTTTACGTTAATATTCCATATTAAGCGCAACAAACAAGTTTTATAATGTATCACGATTAATGTATTCGAATGAAATTTATGTATCTAGATGACTAATATTTTAAGGATTTTTATAAAATAGAAAAGAGTAGAGATATGATGTAATTTAGGGTCTTACCCTATGAGATTTATGTAATTTATATATTAGGTGTATTATATTGTATATCAAGTTTTAAAATATTTTTATAAAAAAATAATAATATGTGAGGTCATAAAGAATTATGTTTGTGACTAAAGATTTGCAATATAAATGTATTGATGAAATTTTTAGGATAGCCATGTGGAATAATAAATATTCCTACTCAAGTCCGAAAATGAAAAAGGGAAAAAAAGAAACAAAAAACAAAGAAGCTGTATCGGGTAACTTATATTCCTAAAGTTGCCAGCGTTTGAATTCAGAGAAAATCTGTTGCTCAAAGGATGGCTTGCCTGCACGATCACGATTGCGCCGACCATAACTGTTCCTCTGATTGGTCTCTCTTCAAGCATATCGACCTTCCAAAGGTGATAACTTTTTTTTTTTTTTTTCTGTTTTTGTGTTGTTTATTACACTTCAGATTCAAAGATTCCCGATGATTTTCAATCTTTATTAAATTCCCAGTTCCGATGAACTAATTTTGGCAACTTGGGATTGAATGGGTTGTTGATTTTTCAATTCTTGATTGAACTGCAATCCGATTATTTCATACAACACATTAAAGCTGCTAGCTTTTTGTTGGGTTTCTGGATTATAGTGTCAGTTCCCATGTAGGGTTTTAGTTAGTTGGAATTGGGTGAATGGGGAGGTTTTGAGTATTTGTATTGAAATGAACAACCCTTGTTTTAGTATATCTATTTTGATCTAAAGTTGGAACCTTTAGGTGTAAGTGCAACTAGCCCGTGTAGTAATAGAACAGCTCAATTTAGAGTTTTTTGGTGCCTTTTGTTTTGTTAAGCACTATATGTATACAAAATTGAAGTTTCGGAGTGAGTGGGTATAGAAAACTTAGTGGAGTACAGAACTTCTGATTGAATGAGTCTTGAGTGGTTCTAAAGATAGTGTCACTATATACCTTTAACAAGCAATTTGGTGTGTTGGAGGTCTTTTGTTGGCCAGGGTAATTGATCATTTATATTGTAAATGTATAGTTCTAAGGACCGAGAAAGTTGAAAGGGAAGTTACTTGTCAAAATGGAACAAAATTTCAAATCAAAATGGCAGTGTCATTGTCATTTATGGTTGCCTTGTTAGAAATAGGATTTTCAGACTTGTGCTTCTTGAATTTCACTCTCACATTACCTTATGTATAGATTTGTTAGCTTCTCCAAGTTCCTTATACTTCCTTTTGTGTTGCCAAAAGGTGTCTGCTTTGAATGAGGCTGTCACGGGAAGTGTCAAATCAGTTTTTAAACCATGGGAGCAGCGTTTGAATTCTTCGGAGGTAATTTTAGTAAAATAATGGCTGGATCTAGAGAAATCATAATCCTTGACCTTTTACTTTGTTATCGTGTAGTCTGTACTATGTAGTGATGACTCAGTCTGTGCAGGAAATATATTGGATTAATTTTTTCAGATATAATTTCCAAGATAAATAGTTTCAATAGTCTTCTTATCATAGTGATCCGGTTGAAATGAACAGACATGTTTTAATTGGTGCTTGTTGGAATTAAATATATCCTTTAAACCTACTATTAGATAGGGGAAAAACAAGGTCTTTTTTCTGCAAGGTATTATTAGCATATGTGGTGATATGCCTTAACATATGTACCTTGGATTTTGCTTTCTAGATTGACCTTTATCTGAAAGACTTATTTGATTTAAGGAGAAAATCCTTTCATAAATGTGATGCTTTTATGATAAAAACAATGTGTAAGTGATGTTTACCAATTCTCAAAAAAAAAAAACGACGTGCAAGTGCATCTAGCCGACAGTGTTTGCTTGACATTGTAAATCTTTCTTCACCTTATTACTTTTAACCTATGTTATTCGGACTCTTCAAAACTGTCATCGGGTGCATGTCGAATCCTTCAAAAGTAGTGCATTTTTGGAGGATCCGACAAGGGTGAGGCAACATTTTTGGAGAGTCCGAGCAACTTAGCTTTTAACATCAACTAGATGTTAGTGTAATTAAAAGTCTCATAGTCTCAGGTAGTTTTAAATTGTCATCCTTATTGATTTTCTTCTTTTTTTTTACATATTCAAGGCCTCCACTTTCTGTTAGTTCTATGTTCTTAAACTTTCTTTCATTTCTTCGTACGTAAGAACATAAGGTTATATCAACAAGATGGAGAAGTCTACCTGGGCTGGAAGAGAAGTTGTCTGCCAATAAATAAAAAGATGTATAAAGTCATATGTGTTCAAATTTGCAACATTATTCTTCCTCAAAAACAGAACTCTTTCTATATAACCTCCCCCAATATCCAAAAGTAGATTTTGAAAGTGGTTTCTTCAAATACCTGTGAGACACTTTAACCAAATGGTAGCAAAGTTTGCTCCCTTCTTGGGTAAGCTTAATAGGTTTGTATGATGGATAGAGTTTTGCTGCTTGCTGGTGTGCTTTGTTATTTTTGGATCTTTATATATCATTAAATCTTCTACTATCTTTGGAGCAAGGACACTTCAAGTTTGAGTTGGTAAAAAATACTAATTAGATTTAAAGAATGATGTGTTGTATCCAGGCTAATACCAATCTCTATCTTTCATAAGTAAAATGTGACAAATTAATCGACCAACACAATCACTTCTTACAAAGTACATCTTATTGTCGCATCAAAACCAGACACCACGGTCATAAAAAAAAAAGTGAGATCATTGACTATTTCGCTAACATTAAACTTGCTAACATGAGATCACCGAGGAAGGTTATAAACCAAGGAATACCCCATGGCTAGTGATATTCTTTCTGATAGTAGCAACTAACAATCGTCTTTCATCAAATTGGTTAAACAAAGGTGACAGAGTGCTAACCATTGTTGTTAAAAAATGAACTCTTTTTTGATACACAGTTGTATATGTGTGTTTCATATATATATGAACTTGCCATTATTTTGCAAAACTTTGTCCTTTTCTCTTTCTCTTTGGATGTCTCTATTCTTTGATTTATTCTTTGGTACAGGGCCACTTGGAAAGCAATGAAGGTGATCCTGAACTGATTGTTTTCATTCCGTAAGTGTCAACTTTGTTATTTATTCAGCTTTTGCACAACAATCTGGTTTGTTTCTGTTGGGCTGCATTCCTTTCACCCTGCATTTTGACATTCCTTTTCCTCTATGTCTCTCAGTCACCTTCAAAAAGGGCTCTTGTCCCAGCAAATGTTCAGTACTTGAAAGTATAATTTCTGTGTAATTTGAATAGAAAACTAAAGTACTAAACTTTCTGGATGCTTTTCCTATTTTAATTATTTCCCTAATTACAAGTTTTTCTTTCTTGTTGAACATCGTGTGATGTTGTTTGTTCCAATCCTTTCACCCCTAAGGTGTTTTCCTGTCCTTTGTTTGGAATCTACTGTTCTCGTACAAAATAAAAATAATACTCCAAATTGATAAAGTACGAGTGCTGTAAGAAAGGGTTTTACTTTGATTCATGCTGCAGCACTTGTTTCTTTGAGGAAAATGAAGGAAAAATCTTTTAGAGAGGGATAATTGATACGAAGTCTAGAAGTTCTGGATGATGAACAAGATGCCAAAAGCAAAATATTGTTGATAATAAGAGGATGATTCTTTATAAGGTTGGTTCTAATTCTATTATAAACAAAGAGAGTAAATGGAAAAAGGGCTGAGGAGGGAGAGGAGTAACAATTTTTTCCTTTTGGATTGATTGGTGAATGAAAAGAAAGGAATGAATGTCATTTGACACTAGTTCCCTTGATGAAGTGTTTCTCCTGATAATAATATGAAGGTCTTATATGGCATTATAAAACATTGTCTTGAGGTACCTCCTTTTTCTCGTCTTCACCCACATGTAGACTCGGAAAACGAAACATAACACTTTGTTCACCAGCATATATCTCCATTCTCTCTTTCTGCCTGTATCTCCTTGCAAAAATTAATTGAGAAAAGTTAGCGTACCCCTTTCCTCCTTCTGCCTTATCTCCGTTTCTCTCTTTCTGCCAGCTTATCTGCTCCCAAAATCAACTGAGAAAAATTAATGTACCCCTTTCCTCTCCTCTTCTTTCAATTTAAAAGACTGTCTAGGGCTAGATTGCTTTGCATAGCATGTAGCATGAAAGTTACTGTCTCTTATTACTCATTTATCCCGGCATTAGCTCTCTTTTCGATTAGAATAAAAGAAATTTATCCGTAAGTTAACTTGGCTCAGTCAATAGGATATTTAAATGGTTCTCTACAGCATTATTTCTGGTTGGACAGAAAGGAACAACAGAATTTTTTAAGGCCACAAAGGAAACATTCTTAGCCTTAAATCTGGAGCTTTTCCTTTGCTAGCTTATTGGTGCAACCTAGCGTTTGGACAAGGCTTCGATGCTATGTTAGATAGAATTGAGGAACTGCACAATATGTAATTATATTTTGTAGCACTAGCTTAGTGCTTGATATCCTTATAATAAAATTCGTCATCACTTGTCAAAAAAAGGTAATATCAAATCGTGTGATCATGTTGCCGAAATAGGGGAACTGAAAGTGGCTTGAGAACGGAAAAGTGTGTCTGTAAATGTTGATTGTCATTTCTTAATCATCCAGCACCTCCATGTTACTATCATCTTACATTCATAGTTGGCTGATTTTAATCATGATAGGTTCACAGCAGATGTTAAAATCAAGAGCATAGCAATTGTTGGTGGTGCTGATGGAACAAGTCCATCTAAGATGAGGGCGTGAGTATATTATTAATGCTTCTTGCATTATATAGTCCATAAGTTGCTGGTAAAGTTGTTGAGCAGTAGATTGTAGCTGGAGAGGATCTTGTATATGTTCCCTTTCTTTTGGCTAGCGCATTCAGGCTGCTTGCACTTGCAACAAATTTCTTGAAATCCCAGGCATATATACTTCTTTCAATACGCATGCATGCTAGAAGTTCTATCTTTGTGTCCTCTTAACACACTTTTGCAATTCATCCAGATTCGTCAATCGAGATGGCATTGATTTTTCAGATGCTCAATCTATGCAAGCGATTCAGGTACTTGTATAGTTTGTTTTTGATGTGTGTGTGTGTGTGTATATATGTATATCTTTTGTTCTTTTTGTTAAGTCTTGTTCAGGTATCTTCTTAAGTTAGCTTTTGAAAGTTTTGAGGCCTTGAACATAACTCTCCTCCTCCACCAACCACTTTTTCTGATATTCATTTTACTTGTAAGGAATGGGATTTAGCTGAGAATTTGCAAGGAGTTTTAGAGTACCAGACGAGGTATTTTGCTCCTTTATCCATAAAATTGCTGCTGCATAGTCTTTATGTCAATTTTGTAGTTGCAATTTCGGAATTGTTCCAATGCATGCATGCGCACACATGGACATTTATATTTCATAAGTACAATCATTTTAATATAATATTTCTTATATTTACTTTGAGCAAATTTGTTCAGAGTACTGTTATAGAAGGTTTTTTATTTTCTGGCTGATTATTTTGGTTGTCTCATGCTGTCTGTTAATATCCATTCAGGTATTCCAGGTTTCAAAGTGTGGGAAATATCACTTTGCATTTCCCTGATAATTTTGGTGCTGATACAACACGAATACAGTATATTGGCTTGAAAGGAGAAGCCACACAGGTATTTATAGTGAAATATGTTTGAATTCCATGGTAACTTGCTTCAGAAATTTATCTTGATTTGCTTCCAAAATAATTGTGTACAGATGAAGAGGGATGTTGTTGCAAATATTGTTTATGAGATTATGCCTAACCCCTCTGATCACAAGTGAGTTACTGTTTTCCCTTTTATAAAGATTTTTTTTTTTTTGAAACTGGCAACTTTTTCTATATATGTTAGAATCCGAATCTTACAAGAGTTGTAGCAGCCCCATATTTACAAAGTACTACCTACATCTATGATTCTATGATCCTATGTCTATAATGAGTCTAAAGCATCAATGATAGAGACAGGATCATTTAAAAGTAACTGATTACACCAAAAACACAGTAGCAAGATGCAATTAAGCTTAATCTGTTGCATACTGTTCTCTATGCTCTCAAAACACCTAGAATTCCTCTCCTTCCATATTGTCTACAAATGCTTGCTGGGACTCTCCTCCACCTGCCTCTATTCTTGGCCAACAACCCAGCTTGTTCTCAATTTTCCCAGGCATGCTCCATTGAATGCAAATTCAACATTAGTTATTTTTTGGATTTTTTGAAATGGCTTCACTCACTGGTAGGATCTGAATTATTAAGTTGCATCTTGATTATTAAGAGAAAATTCCTTCACGTAGTCATCATGTCTAATTTTAGAGAGAATCTGAATCGTGGTAGATTGCTGCATATTGAGTATCAGTATGAAATTCACTCTGGCAATCCCCAATGTCAGATCACTGTATATTGAGTATCACTGTATCAGTATGAAATTTACTCTGGCAATCCCTGATGTCTAAAACTGCCTCGATCCCATTCTTTGATATCATGGAGGTTGAAATGTTTGTTTGATTTGTTTATTATATAAAGTAGTGGAAGAAGAAGCCACTATAGTAATTGTTGAAAAGGGCTGAAGAAACTATCACATCAAATTTAAACTATTATTCATCAAATGAATTTTAGTTCTTGAAACTTGTAAAAGTTGGCTCAAATAATTTCAACAGAATTACTTTTACTTATCAAAAAGGTTGTTCAAAATAATTTAATTAGTTGATGGACATCTCAACGGCAGGATTTGATTACCCGCATCCGATTGAAGTTGCATTTTAGTGCTCCCCTAAAGTAAAGGAGAACAGAGTAGGGACATTGTGGATTGCGCTTGCTGAATCGCGCACCCCTATTGCCATTAAGAGGACATTTTTAGGATCTAAGAGTACCACAGATACATAACTGTTCCAACTTTTAAGGAACTAAGAATACCACAGATACATAGCTGTTCTAACTGTTAAGGAACTAAGAATACCACAGATACATGGTTATTCCAGCTGAAATACTTGGAATGATTCTACTGTCAAATATTTTGAGATATCCCCCAAAAATAGAAATAACATTAAATAAGTTGGTGGAGGGGGTATTAGTGTTCTCAATCCTAAATGCATGAGGTGGTTACATATTTTGCTGGCTGTGGATACTGCTTAAGCTTTTCAACAGAAAGTGTACTAGCCTGGCGCCCTGTGCTTCTTTTCATTGACTTGCATTGCCCAGCCTTAAACTTCTCCACATATACATTTACATTACTTCTAGAAAACAAAAAAGGGAAAAAAATATCATGAACATGGTAAAAGAGTCAGAAAAGACAATAGCAACAACTAATACGACAACCGAAGCAAAGGAAGCAACTAGTAATAATAAAAATCGAAGAATAAGATTATAGGAGAGTAATAATAACAATATTGATAAGAAAAATTAGACAATGCTCGACTACCTACTAACTTTCTATCCTGGATCTTGACCTTCATATCCTTTTGTCTATGAATGTCCTCAATAAGTTGTACTTGTGTCATATCTTGTTTAATCACCTCTCCTCAATACTTCTTCAACCTACTTCTACCTCCCTTGAACGATCAACCTCTCACACCTCCTCAGTGGGGTCTCCTTGCATATCCTCTTCACATGTTCGCACCATCTCAACCTTGCTTTCATCATCTTGTCTTCCATGGAAGTCATTACCACTTTGTCCCAAATTTCTTCATTTCTAATCCTATATCTCCTAGTATGCCCACACATTTATCTCAACATCCTCATTTCCACTACTTTCATCTTCTGAACGTGTGAGTTTTTGATCGGCCAACACTTTCCCCGTACAACATAGCTGGTCTAACAAGCACTTTATAAAACTTACCTTTTAAGTCTTGGTGTCACAATCTTATCAGACAATACATCGAATGCAAGCCTCTATTTCATCTACCCAGCTCCAATACGATGTGCAACATCGTCAATCTCCCCATTTCCTTGGATTATTGACCCAAGATACTTAAAACCTTTTCTCTTAGAGATGACTTGTGTATCGATCTTCACGTCTACATCTGCCTCGTAAGTCACGTCACTGTTCTTGCACTTCAAGTATTGTGTCTTAGTCCTACTCAACTTGAGCCCATTATATTCCAGAGTCTTATCTCCAATTATCCAGCATCATTAACTCCGTTTGTCTCATCAATTAATACTATGTCACCTGCAAATAGATACATCGTGGCACCTCTCCTTGGATATGTCGCGTTAGTTCATCCATCCCCAAGGCGAATAAAAACGGACTAAGAGTTGATTTCTAGTGATACCGCATCACGACTTGGAAGTGTTTTGAGTCTCCTCCTACTGTCCTCCCCAAGTCTTGGCTCCATCGTACTTGTCCTTAATTGCCCTATTGTATGATACAGGTACACCTCCAGCCTCCAAACATCTGTATAGAACCCCCTAGAGACTTTATCTTATGCTTTTCTAAATCAATGAACACCGTATGTAAGCCCCTCTTCCTCACCATGTCCTACTCCACCAATCTCCTTACGAGATGAATGATTTCTGTAGTTGATCGCTCTGGCATGAATCTGAATTGATTCACGGTAATGGAACACCCCTCCTTATCCTCATCTCACCAGTCACCACCCAGCCCCAAACTTTCATATCTAAAAGAATTGTGTAGAAGAGTTGAAAACACTTGTATACGTACTAGTAGAGCTTTCTACTTTTCATATATTGTTGGAGCATATAAGATAATCAAAGAAAATTTGATTCTCTGAAGAACTCTCTATTTTCCATATGCATCTTATGTACCAGGGTTTTCTCCTTCACGTCAATAAATTATAATCTTCACAAAAACAAAAAAAAGGGACATGTCCAGATTTGTGTGAGGAAACATTAAAACATGCATCTGGTGGAGGCAGAACAAAGATGTAGCATACCACTTACGATCAACTTTTATTTGTTCAATCATCTATGTAATTTAATTCGGAAATGGTAATTCCCAACTAAAGCAGCAATATATCCATTCTATATTGCCCAAACTTGTGAAAGAAATATAAGTGTGAGTACACATACAATCTATTGACAGTTCTATTTCTCTTCGTCCGCAATCATTCTCTCGTGTCTCATGCCCTTCTTCATTTGATAAGGGATCAGTTTGATTGAACATAAATCCCTTTTCACTCATTATCATCTTAAAGAACATTCCAAAATCCCTCAATAGACTACTAGAAAATTTCAACTAATCTTATTCATAGCAGCTAGTAGCTTAAGCAGATGGTCTTGGGACACTGACCTTACAGTTGTCTGTTCAAATGTGTGGTGTCAACCCTGCAAGGAACGATAGGCTATGCCAAATCTTTTCGATTTTTCCATGATAACCCCACAAGGTGGTTCTGTTTCTGCTTTTGTAACTTTGATGGAAGTTCTGACATGAGTGAGGTGGAGAGGCTGACAGAAAGAAGGCAAAAACCAAGACCTTTTTGCCGGAAGCCAGGCTTGATGAGAATGTCAGCACAATGCTCTCATAATTAATGTCACACATTTCCTGGAATGAATTTCTGTACTTTTAACCTGAGCAAGTCCTGCATTTATTGAGGCATAAAAATGTTTCTGACCATGTTTCTATGATCTTTTTCTAATGAGCAAATTATATGTTGTTTGGCACAATCTACTCACCTACTATTATCCATTCACCCCCATGTATAAATGTCAATCAGGCTGCACCCTTCTTTCCTGTCTGGTGCAATCTAATCCTGGCACCTCCCTTATGACCCCTTCCCTGCCCCCTGTTGAATTTCTCTAATTTGGCGTTAGCTCTCTTTTGCATTTACCTGTTGTCCATGAGTCATCTAAACAATGGCATCTATGTATGCAGGACTCAGGCTGAGACTGGCGGAGGCTTTTCACATGTGGAATAAGCTGTGATATATGCAGCTCTTATGAGTATGGTGCTTTCTCTATGATGTACACTGTGGTAGAACTTATATAAACTCAAAAAATGCCCAGATTAGATAATTTACTGAAAGTTTCATTAACTTCCCCAGACCCCCCCCCCCCCCCCTGCAATATATGCCGAGGAATTATTAGATAATTTACTGAAAGCTTAATTAACTTCCCCAGTTGCCTCTCTCTATTCATGTTTTCTCCTCCCTTTCCCCTGCAGTTTCTCTTTTATCTTCCGGTCATTAATTGATTTTACCATATTATATTATCAAATTAGATGTGTGTTCTTGGTGAATACCCTTTTATTTGATTTGGAGCATTATCCCCACCTCTCATACTGGATTGTATAATTTTGAAGAAGCGTCATTAAAGATTTATTTGAAGTCTGAAACTTGTTGGTAGTTTTTGAGAGGGTGTGGTTGATATTTGTTGCAAATACTTGATGATGTTGTACCCAAAAGTTGAGGTGATGCATGTTAGTTTTGGGATATATTTGATCCAAAACAAATGTTGACGGTATTTTTAGATCAAAATGTTAATTGATGCATTTGCGAATCATTTTTAATACGTTTCATTAGGAGGGTATATTTATCATGTTTAAGTGTTTATAGATTGTGTGTCAAAGGTCTTCATTCAACTTTCTTTTTATAAAAAATAAATAAAGATGTGCTCAATCAAATGATGAAAAATAATTGGGATGACCAGCCAATGAAGTAAGATGAAAAGAAAGTAAGGAATTAGGAATTACCAATTTGGTCTTTTATGTTTCATGAGTAGAATGCACTTAACAGTGTTTGATTCTTTAAATTTGTCAAGTGGACAAAAATGGTCTCTTATATTCGAGTGTAGGTTTAAAATTAGTCTCCAATAAAATATTTATCAAACTATGTCCATAAGTGTGAAAAAAACAAATAAGAAAATTAAAAGGCAGACACTACTGAAAAAGGCCAAATAACGAGGAACAAAATTGATGGACATCAGTTCGTTCTAGGACAAAACCAATGAAACTAACGCTGAAAAATAGTAATTCTGGATACAAAATTGACAGACTCCGTTGGTTCAAATCGAGGGAATACATCGTCTAGCCATGATATACAAATCTTATTTTTTATTAAAAAATTATATAAAAATAAATACTTTCATTTTTATATTTTTACTTTTGAATCGCAGCCTCACACTTTATAAAAATCGACAATAGTCTTTCAGTTTTTCATTAAAAAAACATTAACTATTGATTTTTCAATTGAAGTCTCTTTTCTCATAGTTTCTGTTAAATGTAATCTTATAGAGTTTGATAAATATCTTTTTGGATATTAAAAATGCTAAACTTTGAAAACTTAGAGGATCAAAACTGGTAAAAGCATACTTAAAGGACAATTTATCCATATGCATTAATCTCAATAGGCTTTAGAATATTTTATATAGTTCACTTATCTATATACTAAGAGGGTGTTTAACAATTTTTAAGTAGTTTTCAGTCTTCAAGAGTTTTTGAATATTTTAACGACGATTTTAATAAGTTAAAAGTTAAAATAGGTATCTCTATTTTTCAGTTTTTAACTTAAAAGTTACTTAAGTTTGACTTCTTAAAAATTATTTTTTAAGCTAAGCCAAACAACCCTAAATAATTGAGAATAACAAAGTTTTTTTTTTCAAATTTTGAGTCAAATATAGGTAAACTAGACATGGTTGCCTGTGCACGCACGGGCCCAATATTTTTTAAGTGATAACTATCACAAATTTAGGACGACGATTAGTAAAAGGTTGATAATATATACACACATGTTTATACATTACATTTTTAGGCGATAAACTATCACAAATATTGATAGGATCGGACAACAATAAGTAAAAGGTTGATAATTTATACAGACATGTTTATACATTACATTTGTAATTGCACTGCTTATACATACATATTGTGAGTTAATACCTCAGATGGTCACTCAATTATGCACTCTTCTCTCAGAAAGTCACTCAACTTTCAATTTTAACTCAAAAGTATTCAACTATGCACTTTTTTCTCAGAAAGTCACTCAACTTTGAATTTTAACTCAAAAGTCACTCAACTATCTACTCTTTCCTCAAAAAGTCACTCAATCTATTTAATTATTTTTTTAATTAAAATTTACTGATTTAATTGTTTATATAACAAACTAAAATTTTAAAAAATAAAAAATACTATTTAAACCATTTAATGATCCATTTAGGATTAAGCGCAAAATAAAATGGGTCATATTATATTTTTTTTAATGGGTCGGGTTAGGTGGGTGGATCACTAAATGGTTTAAATGGTATTTTTTATTTTTTTTAAATTTTGGTTTGTTATATAAACAATTAATATCAGCAAATTTTAATTAAAAAACAATTAAATAGATTGAGTGACTTTTTGAAAGAAGAGTAGATAGTTGAGTGACTTTTGAGTTAAAATTCAAAGTTGAGTGACTTTCTGAGAGAGAAGTGCATAGTTGAGTGACTTTTGAGTTAAAATTGAAAGTTGAGTGACTTTCTGAGAGAAAAGTACATAGTTGAGTGACCATATGAGATATTAACTCTACATATTGCTTATGCATTACATCTGTAATTGCACTGCTTAGGCACGTTTACACTATGCTATTTACATAATAGATGGTGGTGGTGCTACGTTGTAGTTGACAAAATACCTGCAATAGGAAGGAGAAGTGCTTAAAGTTGTGGATGTGCAGCGTAATAAGAATGGAGTATGGTTGGTTGTGACATACCTTGTTAAAAAATCGGGTGTCATGCATCTGTTGTGCAATATTATTCCAACTTCCCATAGAAGGCACAGAGGCAAAAAAATAGCAAGCTGAGGTTTACGTTGCTGCAGAAATTTCGTGGGAAATCTTTTTTTTTTTTTACCCTCCCTAGGAGTTCCCACCCCTTTTGCTTCCTTGGTGACTCGAACTCGCAACCTTCAGGTTGGAAGCGAGGGGTGCTTACCATCCGATCAACTCCCTCTCGTCATTTTGTGGGAAATCAAATGTGAGAAAAGAAAAATTATTTTAGTAACATGGCAATAAGCAATTCAAACAGCAGAGTATATTTGTACATAATAATTGTGAGACATCTCTCAACTTAGGCATGCACATATCTTTTATATTGCGGAGGCAATCCAAAAGCAGCTTTAAGTTGTTGAAAGCAAGTAGCAGATGAGTAAAATTATTTTACACGCATCAGAAAAAGCAGCAATAAGAGACTGACAAAGCGGAAATAATTATAGAAAACGAAAGGCCAACACCTAACAAAGTGTAGGAAGTTGAACAAACTTGAGAACAGTAATCACAACGACACGAACAAAAGTTTGAAAAAGAGTGAAATTACCAGTTTAGTTTAGACAATTATAAGGGATTTTGCCATTTATGTGAGAGCAGGATTCGCAAACAACTGTTCTCGAGGTTAAGTTTTAAGTTAAGGATTGCTCCTCGCATAGACTAATCTTCTCGCTTTACTTAAAATGGACAATGAAAATGAAACATCAATTTTTGACATAAGAATATTTTTTGCACAACTCTGCCATGTCCGTGTACTTCAAATTAGGCAGGCTGCTGCATCAACAAATGGAATCAGTTAAAGCCAGTATTTGTTCAGACTTTCTACTGCATCAACAAATGGAATCAGTTCAGTCCTTAATTGAAGTCAAATTTCTACTGGCCACACGATGCAAATTATGTGAATTGATGCCTTATGACAAAGTGAGGCCATTTTAGTACATACTACAAAAAAATGATCATTTATAGTGTTCATTAATGATGGCCAATAGGTTTTACCACTCCAAATAATAATGCAGCAGGTATTTAAGTGTAGGTAGCACAGCCTCGAAATGATGCTATGAGGCCATAAATGCTAGTGTGAATACCGATTCATTGACAAATATATATAGTGGAGTCAGAGTATATTTACAAATCGGAGATACTGATTTCTCCCCTCTGACCCCTTTCTGCTTGTTAATTAAGAGTTAGTCTGATACTTCCTCTATAGTAGACCATCAAACAGCTAACTCATTCAGAACACATGTTAAAGAGATCAAGACCTTTGGGTGTATCAGATGAAGTATGATATGGGAGAGCTAGGATTGCTAACAGAAGTTTCAAGATTTGGGATCTCGGGTAATGTTCAGTGGCTTAATTTATAGGTATATGTGGAACTTGTTGATTGCGTTGACAATCCTACTTATCATGTATGGATGAATGTTTTTGTAGTCTCAGCTTAATAGACTTACCGCTGAAGGTGCTCGTCGTGCAAGAGAAATATTATGTGCCGCCTCTTTCAGGCTTATGGAAAATACCAACTAGTTTCATTATATTCTTGAGGTATGAGTTTGTTTCTCTATTGCAATCTGACTAACATCTTCATCACTTTTGACTGAAGTATTGAATTATCTTAATGATTATTTTTCTTTTCTCATTATTTTGTCCAGAATGATGCTAAATTTGACAACGTTATGGCTTTCAGGTAACAAAACTCTTCATCTTATGGACAATGATTCTTTTGTGCCCTTTTATTGATTGGAAGAGTTATATTAGAAATCTTATAAGAAAATGAAATGCTGATACCATAACTATCCACACGACTTGGCTTAGACACAGAGAATGTGGAATTCCTATTTGCTAAACTTTAACGCTATAGGATTAATTAGAACACTTGGTAATAATTACTTTTTGAAGTTCTTTATCCCTCATTCACTATGTTTAGTCATGTATTTAAAATTTCCATTTTGTAGTTGCTCGCTTTTTTGTTGTTTAGCATCAAAATAATGACTAAAGAGTCCATCACTAAAGTGATCGAAGTCTCTATAATTTTTTGTATGTACAAAGTAATCACATTTTTAGCAGCTTTAGCCTTTGCTTTTTATATTGCTGCTACAATTAATGCATCGGGGAGGAGAAAATGATTCATATCAAAAGTGACTTTCAGTAGTTCCTTTTTATATAGTTATGACATTTTAGC
This sequence comes from Solanum tarijense, assembly GCA_029582385.1. NCBI lineage: Eukaryota > Viridiplantae > Streptophyta > Magnoliopsida > Solanales > Solanaceae > Solanum > Solanum tarijense. The sequence goes on along the minus strand of JAJONW010008249.1, from coordinate 18,238 downwards.
ACCTCTGTTATTGGATCTCTCAAAATCAAATATTGATTTCATGTCACTTACTGCAGGTGGCTAGCTAAGAAGATCACCATATGGATCTTACCAATGTAGATCATGCGAGTTCTCATAGAATATTAATTCTAGAATATGATATGGTTATTTCTATTCGGATGGATCTAATATATTGTTCCTTAACATTTAAAGAATTTTGTTATGTTTATATTTTCATATATGATGATTAATTTGTTTCAATAATCTTCCTTATATGTTTGTGTCAATACTTATTGTATAGCAAATAAATAAGCTTTGAGCAATTAAATTGGAGTAGAAATAGAATGAAATTATGAGAATAAAAAAATGAAATAACGGCTGATGCATTAAACACAGTATGGCGGTTTAAAACAGTCACTCAATCTGCACATATAAAATACGACGGTGCTAAACTGTTGTATTAAACAATTATAACCGCCGTTCTATACAAATTACAATTACGGCGATTTTGGCAGCAATAATTTGTGACAGATGAAATTACTACGCGCCAGGAATCAGTTAAAACCGTCGCAATGCCCTTATAAAAACTGCCGCATTTCATCCGGTTTTTTTTTGTAGTGATATATATATAACGAGCAAACATTGATGAATTAGAAGGGCATCGTCCAACCAGCTAATACAACCTCCTTTGCTGAATTAGAAAGGTTATATTCTAAGAATCCATAGTCTGCAATGAGTTTTACCATTAATGATATTAATCTTTGTTCATGCTTCTTTGCGCATTTTTTCATAGTTACGTTATTGAACGTCATCGTAACTTCTCCTCTTTTCCCCTTCTTTCTTCTTGGAATTAGTTAATTTCCATCTTCTGTTTGTTCCTGACTTCAATATCAGAGAAATAATAGATCGTGCAGAAAAGAAGAATACACACATCACAATTGTTGCATTTAAATTCTATCAGTATGTACATAGTACGTACATATATAATTACATTTTTTTTTGTTTCTCTTTTTAGTAAAGCTTGCATTTGTTTGATTGGAAATTGGATAAGGCACTAACACTTGATCATTTTACAGGGGTTGTTGGCTAGAGATGGTTATGCTCTAATCCCACCCTAATCTTGAGGGAAACGGGTCACCTTTTGTTGATACGTAAATAGTTGCTCATATTATTATATGTAAAGAAATGTCATGTATAATGCTTCCATCGACGTAGCAACTATAAACATGTTTAGTTCCAAATATATGTAAATATGACGACAATGAATTTCTTTTCTATAATTTTATATATATCGAAACAAAAATACTATTCTTTTGATGTCAAAATTTCTAGCACAAATCACATTAGAAATGAAGGCTCTTTTAGAAGTAAACAAATAGGAACACAAATATACGCATTTGAAAGTGAAATCATCCATCTATATATGTTTATTCACAGAGAATGATTAAAACACAAACTGAAACTACCCATACATGAAGTATTGCTAGTATAATTAGTTATCTACTCTTTTGAAAAATTTCCTTGTCAACTTCAATAGACAAAAAACTGCATATTCTTATAACATTGTCACTCGATTGTGTCATCAATTTCGAGAATAATTGCACACTCTGAGTACTCCGCTGTTAGCACATCTATGACAAGCATTTTTTGGGGGATAAGTTGGAAATATGCATTGAACCTCCATCGTAATTGCAGCTATACAAATCTAGAGTTACCAATGAGAAAAAAGAATCAGAACCTGGACATCACCGGCCTCTTGCAATGACCTTTACCTCCCCTTCTTAAGGCTTAACTCAAGAAAATACAGTCAATTTCTATGTTGCATAGACTCCAAGAAAAATTGGAGGAGAGATTATTCTTAATTAGTATATTACACATCAATTTGATTTTGCTAGGTGCATTATAGGCGACACAGGGAAGCACATTCGGAGACCCACCATTATTGCATTCTCTGTGACAATATATTATTATATGATAAATATATAGTGTTCGTTTGAAAGCATTCAATAACACACCCACCAGATGACCCATATTAGAGACTGTTAGCCTGAGACCTAATAAACGCAAGGTCAAAATCTATGCACTCATACATCTATGTATTTTCCAAAAAAGAAATATGGACAAATGAGGCGGAAATATTAACTGTAGAAACAGAGGTGAGAAAAGAAATGCGAATCTCAGCAATTACTTGTTCTGATTCTATATATTGATCATTTTGAACTAAAAGCAAACTTTTGGGTGGAATATTCACATTATGTAGAATATCTTCACTCTCAATAGTTACATACAAATTTTAGGGTATTGCTCTTGATCGGGGTAGAATGATCATAAATTGACATGGAGTTAGGATTTGAGTATAATTCAGGTGGTTTTAGGTCATTTTTCCTTTATTGTTGTGTTTTATTATTGTTTTTAGACCAAGAACAAGTCAAAGCATTGCAAAAAGGGACAACTCGAACTCTTTAGAGTTTCCAAGGCTTGATTCGAGGTAGGTGATGGTTTGTTTGTTTTCCAAAATATGTAAGGCATGCATGTAAACTGCTTTGTAGTATTATTTGTTCGATACATGTGGGGGAAACTAAAAGGCTAATGTAAAATGACCTCATGTGATAATCTCATGCGGTGAACCTATTTATTTACTTGTGGTTTCAAATTGGTTGTTCATTGTGATTGTGCATGTTGTTTGTGATTAATGGTTGGCTCAGGTACACGATACTAATGATTGACTTGCATACCACGCATGGTATGAATCATTAATGGTTGGATTGGGTACCATGCCGATACACTAATCATTTGTGTATGGATTTCATAAGAGGATCAGGTATGTGCATTTTGTGATCATATGGGACATGTTTGACGTGCATGGGCTAAGTCAAGGTTGTGATTGAGGATATGTATTATGTTGTGTCTGTTGGTATATGTGTTAACATGTATTATTATTTTGTAGTTACTTGTTTACAATCATATTTTGAAACTGATAGTATGATCCTATCGGTACATATTATGTATTGATATTGTACTTACTCTTTTCTTGTTGAGTACAAGGCTTATTCATGTGGTTGATACGAGAACTCAGTTGAGAGACGCCTAACCTTCAAATCCAAGGTTAAGTTGCTCTTCTGGACTGCCATGGGTTCTTCTTCATTTCTTAGTGTATCTTTTCGGACTTAGACATTTCGTAGACTTTAGCTTATTGTTTTCTAAGTTTTCAGGGTTCCATCCCCATTCTTGATTATTTAGAGTTATGGTCCTATGACTTTCCTATTCTAGAGAGTTAAATTTCGCGAATGGATTCTATTAAATGATGGAGTTTATGGAAACTCTAGTCTTTATCTATTTTTAACTGCTATTTCGTTGTTTTATTTCAGGATTTGATTTCTATAGTGAATCTTGATTGGTTAAGTTGGGTTAGTAATTGATTTTTTCACCAAAAAATTAGTATGAGTGCCACTCATGACAAGATCGTGACAAATCCATCTATGTATTTCGATAACTATAAGATCCTCAATAGCTATTTTGACTATTGATTCAAATCATTTCCATTATAATTTATCTGTATCTTAAAGTGAATTAATTAAGAGTTCTTCGAAAGTCAATCAAGAAAATAAGATAAAGAGATGGTATTAAATTTGCAAAATTATTTTTCTTATGATACAAGATATGTTGTTATGTGTTTTTTTTTTGTTCAAGCTATGTTGTTATGTGTTGAAACATTCTATGTTGACATGTTTGGGTTGGCTATCAATCTTCATTATATTAATGTCATAGGTTCAATTAATTGGTGTCAAGACTTTGGGAGATTTATTACCTATTTAATATGTTATAACTTGAGTCAATTAATCTAAACCATTTATAAATGATGCACTCAATCCTAGGAGCAAGCAACCTAATTTGATCACACACCATTACAAATAAAGATTTTTTTAAAGCGTGAATTAATGAAAAATTTGTATATAAAACATATTTTTTCTACTCATTTCTTATTGAATCAGTTCATCGACAAAATGCTCGATGACAAACAATTTTTTGCTAAAATAGTGAAATTTTTTTTGAATTTTTTCGTGTGAAAACATTATTATTTTTTCTTTTCTAATCAATTCAATCAAAATATCTGTGACAATAGCCGCTCAATATTATTGAATAGAAAATTTCAATCAAGATTAATGGTATCATTCTGTGCAGAACATGTATTTGAAAATTGAAAATTAACCTTTAGATTTTGTCTTTTATTTCAAATATTCAAAAAAATATTATCATCCAAACATTATTCTATTAATACAATATTTTACACACATTGTACAATTACAAATGGATGATTTGAAGTGGTTGTTTCAACTAAGCTTAAAAAATCTCTGAAGTCTTGTTTAAGAGTCTTGAATATCATCTACAAGTTTCAACGTAAATAATTACTAAAAAAATAAAAATTATTAATAAATTTTTAAATTCAAATATTCAAAACTTACTATCGGAGGTCCAAAAGTTGCTCAATTGAATATTCCTGTCGTTTCCTATGAAAACCCCATTGATCAAATTGTTGGGTTATGAAAGGTGATTAGGGCGTCATGCAGAAGCTTACGATTGCAAATAATATGATTGATAAATTAGACGACACATAAAACTATACTAAAAGACATAATATTATTATATGATAGGACCAATTGACCCACATAATTAAAAACTAATAAAAACATAAAAACTGTAGAGAGAAAATCTCCCCATAAACAAAACTCTCTAAATGTTTACATTGTGGATACTATTGTGTTTGTGTTAGAAGAAACAAACATATATTTATAGAGTCCTAAAACTTTTTCTTACTAGAAAAATAGTCCTAAAAGGAGAGAATAAACCAACTATGAAAGAATATTATATTTTCCTTTCAAGAAAAGTAAAAACATTTATGGTAATGTTTTGTCTTTTCTTTAAGGAAAAATAAATCTTAAATTATGGTAGGAAAATCAGGGCAAAACCCTAACACAAATTTCCATGGTTATAAGAAATTTTGTAAATGGCCTCCAATCCCCACATTATTTGCCTAAAAAATAATTAAAATAAAATAATGAACAAATATATTTAAAAAGTTAAATCAACAAAGATAAATGTTATAAATTTACTGAATTTTTTTTTGAAAAGCATATCTCAGTATATAAGTACACGCTCTCCAAAAATCTTCCACATCTCAGGTTTTTTATGTCATTCAATCAATTGCTAAAGGGAGGTATTTTTTCCACAATAATAATTCCTTGCCTTTTTTCCCATCTCCTAAAACCAAGTGTCTTTGTGACATAGGGAGACTTAATTTGGCACAATACATTAAATAATTTTTCAGCATCTCCAAAATTCTGATAGTGTAGTGCACTAGCGTTGATCGATAACTCAGAATTGCTAAAATGCAAATTGCAATCCCATAGATTGGGTGAACCTATCACTCTACTTCTAAGGGTAAAAAGTTGGATATTATTGGGAAAAGAGTCCATTACACGGCAACAAAAGAAATGTGGTACAACTATCCTGTAATAAAATGATAATAAAACAAAATAAATGAAATTGTATACTTGAGTCTGTCATTTATTTGAATTGATTTACGAAATGGTTCAATAATTCTTTTAATCGGTCAACTTCAAATTTTGAATATTTATGACATTTTAATTTCAACCTCTTTTGAGTTTCAAGTTTAATTATATAACTGACATTTTCTATTATTTAAAAATAATGAATAGATATATATATATTGTATCAATTCATCATGGTTCACGAAATGACATATGGGCTAAGATCTTACGAGCTTAGAAATTTAAGGGATCAAATTGGGCTAGTTTATTATTTTAATAAATTAAAAATACCAAGCCTAATTCAAATAATAAATGTAAGTGCACTAAAATATGAGATATCTATATCAACTCTGAGAAATATATAATATATTGTATCAATTCATTATTTTTCACGAATGATATGGTTTTAAAAAGTCGGAAGAAATTCAGGTAGAAGGATGTTTTTTGTGAAAAAGAAATATTTAAAAGTATTTAATTAAGTATTAAAGAAAAAATGATACTTAGAAGATTTATGTATCAACTCATTCTTTGTTGTAATGCAATGACCGTTTTTTTCAACAATATCCAATATTTTAAAATTGCAAAAGTAAAGTGAAAGATACAAACAATCTTTAAGATTAGGTCTTTAACAATTAATGTTAGTGCACTAAATCATATGATGTTGTGTCGAATCAACTCCTTAGGTATAAACATTAAAAAAACATTATTTGTCTCTATTTACTTATTAAATTTTTTTAATTTGATTTCTTTTTTTATTTGTCATTTTTGACAGATCAAGACGGATAATTTTTTTTAATCGTATCTTTAATTTATTAATATTGAATTAATGTTTTTGAAAAATGTTATAACTAGGTATGTTTGAAAGCGCCTATATATTAATAAGGATAAAATGATAAATTTACTAAACCAATTTTTATTTTCTTAATATCTATGTCAAATCAAAATTAAACAAGTAAAAAGGAATGGAGAGAGTAATTTTCATGTCTTTTAAATTAATACAAGATGTTATAATTTTGTTGTATAGTAATGCATAAGAATGCATTATATTTTCTTTTCAAAATTTTATGTTTTTTCTTAGTAACCGAGTTACAATTAGACGAAAATTTCATTATTTTGACTTCTTCAATTAATAAAAACTCTATTATTTGGGTCAGTTATTAGTCAAAGTTTAAAATCAAAACAAAACCAACCAAATATAATATATATTTATTGGTTTGGTTGTTCTCGATTTTGGTTCGGTTATTAATTATATATAAAAAAGATTAGAAAAAAAAATCATTCAAAAGTGGGAAAAAGACAACAATTCATTCATAACAAAAATAGTCCGAACGACTACCATTATAGAACTTTCGATCACTTTATTTACTGTGGATAAAGATTCAAAAATCACCATTTTGGTCTAAAAGAAAGAGACAATGACATCTAGTCCCACCAAGAATTCTCATATTAGCCATAATGCTTATTTTTTCCTAAAAATAATAAATTAAAATAAATCAATAAAGTAACTAATTAAACCAAATGAATCAAAATGTGTGCATAAGTTTATCAATTACAAAAATAATAAATTCTAGAGTTCATCTCTCTTCGTCTTCGATGATTATTAGGTATATATATCTTCAGCTTAGAATGCAATTCCAATATGGTCCCATGATCAAGCTATTATAAATAATTCCCGTGATCCTAGAAAATATGAGTTCAATCTCATTGAAAGGATTGACGGTAAAATGTGTGTGTTCACAAAAGTTTCTAATCAACACTACTATTTCAGCCTAAAAAATCTCTGAAGTCTTGTTTAAGAGTCTGAATATCATCTACAAGTTTCAACGTAAATAATTACTAAAAAGATAAAAATTACTAATTCTTTTAATCGGTCAACTTCAAATTTTGAATGTTTATGACATTTTAATTTCAACCTCTTTTGAGTTTCAAGTTTAATTATCTAACTGACATTTTTTATTATTTTAAAATAATGAATAGATATATATATGGATGCTAAAAAATATATAATATATTGTGTTGTATCAATTTATCATGGTTCACGAAATGACATATGGGCTAAGCTCTTACGAACTTAGAAATTTAAGGGATCAAATTGGGCTATTTTATTATTTTAATAGATTGAACATTATATGGGTTGCGAACTACGTCAGATCAAAAATATTAGTGCACTAAAATACAAGATATATATAAACTCTGAAAAATGTATAGTATATCACTATATTGAGTTGTATCAAATTCATCATTGTTCACGAATGACATGATTTTAGAAAATCGGAAGAAAATTAGGTAGGAGGATGATTTTTGTGAAAAAGAAATATTTAGATGGTATTTAATTAAGTAATAAAGAAAAAGATGACATGTAGAAGATTTATGTATCAACTCATTCTTTTGTTGCAATGCAATGAATATTTTTTCAACAATATTGTTATGCCGTAATTTTACTAGCTTTAGAAAAAACATTTTTTGAAATGTCATAAATATAAAACAATTTGAGAAAAATACTTAGAAAAGAGTCGTCACTTAATTTTTTACAAAAATTAAGAAAACTTATAATTTAAAAAGACTAACATATTAAGTCTTTAAAAATATAAAAAAAAATGGGTACGAGGTTCTCATTAAGACTTCAAGAAGGTTTTTAAAACATTTGAAATGTCCTCTTACATGCGGTTATCTTACGACTTAGATTAAATATTTTTGACTATTTTTTAGGAAAATGATTATAAAAATAATTTACAATATTAACTCGAAACAATAGTTAAACAAAGAACAATTTTTATTTTTAAGAAAAAGGGACCTTAATTGAAATATTCGAATGTAATTACAAGTGATTAGAATTTTAACAAAACTAGATTAATTAAAATTTATTTGAATTTATTTTAGAAATAATAATTTGAACAAAATTGTTAATTTAAGCATGAAAACATTTTAAATTGATTGGAGAATAAAAGGATTGAATTAAATTTTTGAGAAAATGACCAAGTAAGGAAAAGAAATCATTTTATTTCTTTATTTATGTATTTTTATTTTATTTTATTATTATTATTTTTTAAGTTTATTTTTAGAAATATACTTAAAACAATTTTAAAATAAGTAAAAAAAGTGATTAAGTGAAAAGCATTAAAGAACATATTTTTTAAGAACAAACAGATTTAATCTAATTAAAAATATAAAATTTGACCAATATACTTGATTAGTAAAATAAATGAACACAAAAAAGAAATGTATTAAAAGTAAACCAACATAAAGAAAATTGGGGAAGAAGCTGTCAAAGTTATGTGAAAGGCAGAAGGAGGAGGATGAATTTAGAGGAGATACACACTGATCAAGGAGATATCATTAATGGTACACAAAGAATTGGGGAATAAGATGTCAAAGTTTTTAAGAAGCAATTCACTGAGGAGAGGGGAGACAGAGATTATAGCATACTGGAGAATATTCCTTCTTTGATCACACAGGAGGAGAATGACAAAATTAGTAAACCACCAACAGAAGATGAAGTAAAGGTAGTGGTGGATGCTTTAAATGGAGATAGCACTAATGGACCTGATGGCTTCTCTGGGTTGTTTTTTCAGAAATGTTGGGACATCATAGGCAAAGATATCACTAGAATGGTGCAGACATTCTTTGCTGGACAAGAGTTGTCAAGGTATGTTACTCACACTAATTTGGTACTTATACCCAAAAAAGAAAAAGTGGTGACCTTTTCAGATTTAAGGCCAATTAGTCTAAGTACCTTTTCTAATAAAATAATTTCTAGAATGCTTCATGAAAGAATTGTCCCAATTCTCCCCAAGATTATTTAAAACAATCAGGCTGGGTTTGTTAAAGGTAGAAGCATCTCTGAGAATGTGTTGTTAGCTCAGGAAATTGTTAGGGACATAAACAGAAGAAACAAGTTGCATAATATTGTAGTGAAGTTGGATATGGCTAAAGCATATGATAAGGTATCTTGGGTGTTTCTAACAAAAGTGTTGAGAAAATTTAGTTTCGGGGAGAAAGTGATTGATATGGTTTGGAGGCTATTAACTAATAATTGGTATTCTTTACTGATTAATGGGCAAAAGCAAGGGTTTTTCAAATCCTCCAAGGGATTGAAACAAGGAGATCCATTGTCTTCCACTTTGTTCATCATTGTTGCAGAAGTTCTATCAAGGGGTTTGAATAAACTGCATGAGGAACCAGATTACAAAGGATATGGTATGCCTAAGTGGAGCCCAAACATAAACCATTTGTCATATGCTGATGACACCATTTTATTCTGTTCTAGACATCACAGATCTATAAAGAAAATGATCAAGGTGCTAAGAGACTATGAATATGTTTCTGGTCAACTGATTAATTTATCTAAAAGTTTCTTATATCTTTATGAGAAAGTGTCCATTGCAGACTGCTCAAGAATTAGGAAAGTGACAGGAATAGGTCAGGAAACTTTTCCTTTCACCTATTTGGGATGTCCTATATTTTATGGGAGAAGAAGAACAAATCATTTTGAAGAGCTACTGAAGAAAGTTAGAAAAAAAATATTATTGTGGCAGAACAAATTACTTTCATTTGGGGGAAGATACATCTTGATAGCTCATGTGCTCCAATCAATGCCTGTATATCTCTTAACTGCAATGAATCCACCTAAAGGGATTATTAAACAGTTACACATGATATTTGCAAAGTTTTTTTGGAGTAACATTGCAGGTACAGGAGTAAGCATTGGGTAGCATGGGAGGACTTATGCAGTCCAAAAGAAGAGGGTGGTTTGGGTTTCAGATCACAGCATGACCTATCCAATGCACTTTTTGCAAAACTATGGTGGAAGTTCAGGGTATCTGCAAACTCACTTTGGAGTGCATTTATGTGGAACAAATACTGCAAGAAAGCCCATCCTATAATGGCCAAAAGCTTAGGGGGTTCTCATATTTGGAGGAAGATGGTGCAGATTAGGGAAGAGGTGGAACATAATATTTGGTGGCAAATCAAAGATGGTTCCTCAAGTTTCTGGTATGACAATTGGACAAAACAAGGGGCTTTATACTATATAGAGGGGGACAATGCTGAGGAAGAAGAAATAGAGGTCAAAGAGTTCATTCATAATGGAAGTTGGGATAAACATAAGCTTCTGAATCATTTGTCAGAAGAGATGATAGAATGTATAGTAGATACTGTTAAGCCAGAGTTAACATAGGGGAGGAATGATAAAGCTTGGTGGATGTTGAAAAAAATGGAGAATTCAGTGTGAAATCTGCCTGGGAGGGTCTGAGTAAGAAAAAGGAGAAAAGAAGAGACTTTGAATTTATTTGGGATCCCAAAATGCATTTTAAATTATGTTTCTTCTTGTGGAGGGTGTGGAAAAAAAGAGTAGCTACAGATGATAACTTGCAAAGGATGAACATACAGATAGTCTCAAAATGTTGGTGTTGTCATAAAAGCAAATATGAGACTATGACCCACCTTTTTCTAACAGTTTCTATTGCTAACAAGCTATGGAAGCATTTTTCTAATTGTGCAGGTATAAACATAGAAGGCATGCAGTTGCAACAAGTAATCACAACATGGTGGACCAAAAATGCTAACATAAAACTAATGGCAATTCAGAAAGCAGTTCTAGCAATGATAATGTGGGCTTTGTGGAGGAGAAGGAACACAATCAAACATGGAGGAAAATGCAGTTATAATCAAATGAATGAGCATATCAAAGTTCAGATACATCTTTTAATTAAGGTGAAATACCCTTGGATACAAAAGATCCCTACAGAATGGAATAATATAGTCAAATGTCTTAGTGATTACAAACCTAGGCTTCATGCCATGAGCATAAGATGGGTTCCACCACCAAGGAATAAATTTAAAGTGAATACCGATGGTGTTTGCAGAGGGAATCCTGGACAAAGTGCTTATGGATTTTATATTAGGGATGAATTTGGTAATCTTGTATATGCACAGGGAGAGGATATTGGTTTAAGAACCAACATAGAAACAGAAATCATGGCAATATTGAAGGCATTGAGATACTGTAAAAAGACTGGATTAGAGGGGTTTTGGCTTGAATCAGACTCACTCAGCATTGTTAACTGTCTAAGGAACTCTTGGAAAGTTCCCTGGGAAAGAGTTGATCAGGTGGAGGAATGTAGAGAATTAATGAAGATCACCAAAGCAAGGATTCAACATACACTGAAGGAGGGGAACAATTTAGCGGATTCCGTAGCTAACGCAGTGATAGGAGCAATAGGAGTGGTTCAGTTCGACACATTCATTAGTCTACCTAGGAAATGAAGATGCATTTTGAATATGGACAAGGCTCAAGTTCCTTCATTGAGAATCCGAACTAGATCAATCAACAATCAAACAACAGAGTATACAGAGGAGTAACAGAGGCCATTCATTCAAAGATTAGATATAAAGTAAAAGTTTTTGCATAATAGTCGCAGCAAGAACATGGACGGAAATGGAGAAATAGTACAAGTTTTAGTTGCATACTATAGTTCGACTAACCTCCGTGCTGTTGTGACCTTTAGGATCGCCGGTGTTTTGGATCTGAGAATTGTATCGCCGACATCGATGCGCTTGACTCAAGAGATCTTCATGGAAGCGGGATTGACATCAACAACTAGAAATGCAGTAATGGAGTAACAATGGAGAGCAGGATAAATGCTTACCTTAGCTGCAAGTTCAGCAGAGAAGGACATGGAGGCACCAACCAGAGGCAACTGAGACAAAGATGTAGATGGTTTCTAAAAAACCCCAAACTGTAGATTTTGGACCGACTAAGTATTTGGGTTGGTCTCAATTTGTTTCCTATTTGATTTTGTGGATTATTTAGGATTATGAATGAATAAAAGGTCCACTGGACCAAAAATTCTTTTAAAAAAAAAATATGCAAGTTGTTGAGAAGAAAGGAAAAAAAATATATCAAAGGCAAAAAAAAAAAAACTCATCTTTTGGGGAATCTAATTAAGTTAATTAATAATTTTAGAGTTAATAAAAAAGAAGCAAAACAATAAATAATCACACAATTAAATAAGTTAAGGGTAAAAGGAGAAATTGAATTTGGGCCGTTCTTAGGCCAAATTCATTGCTGCTTTTGGGGTTTAACTTAATTCTCATTTTTGTAGACACCTGATGTTTATCTGCCCTTTTCATGTATTTCTTGCTTCTGAACACCTGTATTTCGCCTCAGCCCTGTATTTCCATATTTTCGACATGTATATTGATGTATACTGAATGTATACAATGTATGCTGAATATATACAATTATGTTTTTAAATGGGTTGTCCAACTAAAAGTTCTTATAATTTTAAATTTAACACATACTATTAAAGAACATAAAATTGCTCAATCGAATATTTTCATCGGTTCGTATATAAATTCTGTTAAACAAATTTATATAACGATTTATTGATGGTTTTCGATCCTCACATTATTTGCCTAAAACTTACAACAATTTCTTCTTGAAATCATTTTCCACTCGAATGCATGTACTATTATTACCATAAATCTTTCCCATGTCAAATTTTCTTTATTATTACATCAAATAATTTAAATTATGTGGTTTCGTGATATATGGAGAATTGATTCGACACAACATATTACATAATTTCTCAATATCCATGAAATAATTTAGTGCATTGACATTCTTCGTCAAAATTGAATTCATAAATTGTAACTTACAAACCAAAAGATTGTTTGAATCTTGCACTTTATTTTCAATTTTCACACCTTTCTATATACAAAGTTAAATTCTATGACATGATATTATCTAAAGTTTGTTTAAGCTCTTCCTATAACGTCTTATATGACCTGTCTTTTGAAACTTTTTAATTATAAAGTCATCGCTTGAGGCCCCATATTTTTGGGCCCCCAATTTTTCTAAAAAAAATTCTTATATATATTATGAAAAGAAAATTATATGTACTTTTAATTATTTTTTTTAAAAAAAAACATGTAAGAAGTAGGGGTGTTCACAGGTCGGTTTGGATCGGTTATTGATCAAAACCAAAACCAAACCAACTTAATCGGTTTTAAAATTATCAAATCCAAACCAAACCAAACCAAATATAATATACATTTATCGGTTTGGTGGTTATCGATTTCGGTTTGGTTTGGTTCGGTTATTAACCATACACAAAAATAAAAGAAACAATTCATTCAAAATATGAAAAAAGTGACAACAATCCATTCAAAACAAAAAATAGTTAGAATGACTTAAATTACTGAACTTTCAATCACTAAACCTCAATTTCTAAACCTCAATTTTAAGGCGATAGCTTTTGGTAACTAAACCTCAATTTCTAGCTGAAGTTTACTCTAAAAAGTCTGAACAAATACTGGCTTTAACTGATTCCATTTGTTGATGCAGCGGCCTGACTAATTTGAAGTACACGAACATGACAGAGTTGTGCAAAAAATATTCTTATGTCAAAAATAGATGTTTCATTTTAATTGTCCATTTTAAGTAAAGCGAGAAGATTAGTCTATGCTAGGAGCAATCCTTAACTTAAAACTTAACCTCAAGAACAGTTGTTTGCGAACTCTGCTCTCACATAAATGGCAGTGAATGAATAAACTATTAAGCATGTTAACTCTTCCGTACTTGCTTCCAAGCTCGTCCTTCCAATTGACTCATAATCTTATGTAGCTTAACTCATAGCTATGTAGCTAGGTCATATCTATTATTAATAGTGTATTGGTAGTTAGTTATAGATATGCATTAGTTTGAATTTTGAATTGAAAAGAACTGGTATATAATTTATCTCGTATAGGACTCTTCTAGGTATAAAATTTGTGTCATTGTAGGAGTTAATCACATCGGTTGTTCATGTACTTTGTATCTATAAAAAGAGCGTCTTGCTCTTTCATTAAGAATAAGATCGATACTCTGTTTTACCAATTTATCATGGTATCAGAGCATCAATAAACAATAACAAAATAATAATGACGGAGAACGATAATGAAGTAGTCAATTCTCTATACACGCTGCAACTAACTGATAACCCTGTAGTGTCTCTGGTTACATGTTTGCTCACACAAGATAACTATTCGACATGGCGGAGGGCCATGAGAAATGCCTTGTTGGCTAAGTCAAAGTTAGGCTTTGTTGATGGTAGTCTTCCGCGACCAACAACAAGCTCTACAAACGAAGCTGCCTAGATTAAGGGAAATTCCATGGTAATATCTTGGATTTTTAACTCTCTGCATCCCTCACTTCACAGTAGTGTAGCTTTTTTTATACAACAGGTGAACTTTGGAAAGATTTAGAGGAGAGATTTTCACAAAGGAATGCTCCTCGAGTTCACCCGTTGAAGATGGAGATCGTGAATACACAACAACAGGATCAAATAATGAGTGTTTACTACACCAAATTGAAGGGATTATGGGATGAGTATGGATCGTATTGTCAGTTACCAAACTGCAGTTGTGGGAAAAAGAGAAGGTTCATCAGTTTCTTATGGGATTGAATGAGAAATTTAATATTGTTCGATCTCAGATTTTAAATACTGAACCATTACCATCTCTAGCCCGTGTGTATAGACTAGTTTCACAGGAAGAACAACAACAACAACTCAATACAAGCAAAAGAAATAATTTATGGGAAGGGGCGTCATTTGCTTCAAAGAGAAACACCAATACTTTCAATTCTCGTCAATTGTCAGGTAACCGTGATGTCTCTAAACTATTTTGTGATCACTGTAAACGGTGGAGACACACCAAGGACAAATGTTTTGAACTACATGGCTATCCAGATTGGTGGGAAAACAACATAAAAGGAAAGGGTAAGTCAGCTAATTCCAGCCGAACATCAGAAGTTAAACGTGCGGATTACTCCCCAATAAGTGGTTATCAAAAGAAAAATTAACCAGCTTATGTCTCTTTTAAGCCTTGAAAATCCCAAGGGTATCAATTCAATGGTTAATTTTGATGGTAAGGCTGTTACTTTTCCTACCGCTAATTATGAATGGATATTAGATTAGGGAGCGTCTGATCATATGACTTGTCAGAAGAATTCTCTGTCTAATGAAAAAAAGCTTCTCTTTGATTCTAATATAATTATTTCTGATGGTTCATCTGTTACTGCTAATATTTATGGAGAAATGACTCTTAATTCTTCAATAACCTTACATCATGTTTTACATGTACCAATGTTTGGCTGCAATCTTATTTCTATCATTAAGTTGACACAATCATTAAATTGTGTTGCTCATTTTTTCCCTTCCTTTTGTGTTCTGCAGGACTTTGCCATGAGGAAGCTGATTGGCATTGGTAAACTGAAGAATAACCTTTATTATTTCCAAAGTCAAGCACTAGTTTCAGCTCTTTTGTCAAATAAAGACCGAACTATTTTGTGGCATCAACGTCTTGGTCATGTATCTTTTAGTCGTTTGTCTTTCGTTTCAGAACTTCAGTTTTTTAATTTTAATAAGTTAGATGATTATTGTGATGCTTGCCACCGATATAAGCAAATTCAAAAGTCATTTCCGGTTAGTTCTATTAAATCTAACAAAGCTTTTGATTTGATTCATCGTGATTTATGGGGTCCCTATCATTCACCTTCTTTGTCAAAGTCTCATTATTTCTTGACCATCGTGGATGATTTTACCAGAACTACTTGGGTGTATTTGCTTAAGTCTAAAACTGAAGTTTCTTATTTATTGATTTCCTTTCTTGCAATGGTACAAAGACAATTTAATCGTCTTGTTAAAATCATTCGTTGTGACAATGACACAGAGTTTGCTAATAGTTCACTTCAACAATGTTTTCGGGAAGAAGGAATTCTAAATCAGTTTTCTTGTATCTCTACACCCCAACAAAATGGTGTAGTAGAACGTAAACATCGACATTTACTTGATGTTGCTAGATCCTTAGGGTTTCATGCTGGTTTACCAATAAAATTTTAGGGAGAGTGCGTTCTAACAACAACTTATTTAATTAATTACACACCAACACCTCTTTTATCTGAAAAAAGTCCATATGAGTTGTTGTTTTCCTCAAAACCTTCTTATGCACATTTACGTATTTTTGGATGTCTCTGTTATGCTTCAGTTATTCCACGATCTGGTGATAAATTTCATAATAGAGACACACCTTGTATTTTTTTGGGTTATCCATATGGTCATAAAGGTTATAAGGTTTTTGATCTAAAAACACATTAAGTATTTGTTTCTCGTGATGTGATTTTTCATGAAAGAGTTTTTCCTTATAAAGAAAATACTTTTTCTTCTCTTAAAAAGCAACCATGAGTACCTTTACCATTGTCGATTGATGATCCTGATCAAACCTTTTCAAGCCAAGGTCCACCATAAGAAAATCTCAATCCAGGCACAATACACCCAAATATGGTTCCAAGTAGTGACACCATAAATCTTCAACAATCACAAGATCAGATTATTGAACCATCAAGAACACCTACTGTTCCAACTCGACCTCAACGCACTAAAACCCAACCACCTCATCCTAAAGATCTTCTAATCAATCTCCCGAACAATAATAAAGGTTTTTCTTCAGGCTCATCCAACACAGCTTGCTCAGGTATTGGTCTAGCTTATCCTTTATGTCACTATGTTTCCTACTCCAATTTGTCCACGGCTCATGCATGTTTTCTTTCAACCATTACCCACCATAATGAGCCAACATCTTACAAACAAGCAGTACATGTGGAACATTGGAAGCAGGCCATGAGAAAAGAGCTGGAAGCACTTGAACAAAACCACACATGGACCTTAGAACATCTCCCATTAGATAAAAGAGCTATTGGTTATAAATGGGTATACAAAATTAAGTTTAACTCTGATGGATTAATTGAGTGATATAAGGCGCGCCTTGTCGCTAAAAGCTACAACCAAGTAGAAGGTTTAGATTATAATGAAACGTTTGCTCCAGTTGCCAAACTCACTACAGTTCGTACCCTTTTAGTTGTTGCAGCTGTGCGGAATTGGGATATTCATCAACTGGATGTGCATAATGATTTTATTCATGAAGATTTACATGAAGAAGTTTACATGCAACCACCACCTCGATATTTGTCGGTCGAAGATAATAGAGTTTGTCGCCTTCGACGGTCACTTTATGGATTAAATCAGGCCTCAAGGAAGTGATTGATGTGAGGCTAAAAATACATATTTTTAATCATTATTTGCCTCATATTTATTATTTATATTTGTCCTTTTTGAGCATTAATTTTATAAATTGTGCTAAATAGTGTATTTTATTTGTAGGAGTAAATTGACGTAAATTTAAGAAGTTTGGAGCTTAAACGAATTAAAGATGGAAGGTTGAAGAAGGAAATCAAGCAAGCAGCTTAATAAATTAAATTTAATATAATATTATATAAAATATAAAGTTGCAGCGTTCTAATTGAAAAAAGAATATGCTATCACGTGGCAGTCATTGAAGGCATCTCCAAGACTCCAACTATTGAAGGCGGCGGAAGTCTAAGGTGGTTACTGTTCATGCGTAAAACGTAGGAATTCAATTCTGTTTGAGTTTTAATTTCCTAATTTGTGTTGAACTCAATTATTTTATTTTAGGGTTCCTACATCTATAAATAGTGAATAGAAATAATTATTAGAGGAAAGGGGGCCAAGAACCAAGATACAAGACACAATATAAATTTTCTTCTAGCTTAGGAACTTTGGAAGAGCTGCCGTGGAGGCCGGAGAATTGTGGTTTATTCTTTCTTCTCCTTTATTATTTATTTGTATTCGTGATTAATAAAAGATAGTTTA
>JAJONW010008248.1:0-63182 GCA_029582385.1 Solanum tarijense | reverse complement strand
TTATACTTTTTCATAGTTTTTATCTTTTAATATATTATTTCAAGTTTGAAACTTAGAATTATGAATGGACCAATAAAGATTATAGTCCACAGATGTTGGTAATTATAATAAAACTTAAATCAAAATTAAATTAATACTAATTTAAAAAGAAAATCAATTCAACACTAAGAATGACAATAATATTGAATATTTGTTCTTTAGTTTTACATTGGTTTAGACAATTAAAATACATAATCTAATATTAATTTCCTTTAACATTTAGTCATGTAACTAATACTTATTAAACTTAATTTTAGCATGATTTAGTACTTTTAAATTATGATCATTTTTCATTATGACTTGTTAATTTGCAGTATTTGTTTTACGCGATTTCATTATTATTATTTTTGTTGGATATTTTAGTGTCATTAATCATATCATATTGTGTTATATTTTTAAGAAACATCTTAGATAGTTGTATTTTGGTAGGACTAAAGAAATATTTGAAGTACAAGTAAATTATATGTTTGTATGAATATTTTATCGAAAAACCCAAAACAACCCGAAAAACCCGAAAAAATCCAAAAAACCCGAGTTTTATTGGTTTGGTTTGGTTTATAAATTTAAAAATCCGACACAAATGGTTTGGTTTGATATTTGAAAAACCCGAACCAACCCGGCCATGTACACCCCTACTTGCAGTGTAAGATTCGAATTTAGTCGGGACTCCAAACACCAGGTGAAAAACAAAAACAAAAAGAAAAAAAATTACATTTTGTCGGGCTAAATAGAATGGATCACTAGTTTGGGCCACAAAATGAACCTAAATTGGGCTGATACCTAGCCCAAAATCTCCTGGCCCAGTATCCAGCATGATATAGGGGTCATTTGCACTTATGCCCGTATTTTGTACTGGTCTTTAATTTATGCCCCTCATAACAAATAAGTAATAACTTTTCCAAGAACATAAGTTTATATTTTCATATCATAATATTTCACAAGTATGCTCGAACAAGACTCTTCATGTATCAATTTAGATTACATATTTTAGCGCAAATCAACCCAAGTTTAGATGGGCTGAATTTGCGGATCAAAATGAATTGATTACTCACTCAAACTTGGACGGATGTAATGAATCATATAAAAGGTTTGTTATCGACGAAGAATATCTTTATACTATTCATCCTAAGAAAAGAATCATTTGTTACTGTAGGTCAACTTAACCTCGCGGTAGCACAAAAAATTCTTTATAATATACAATACAAAACATAAACTCATCAACAAACAATATACTACTACTTATTCTAAAGTGAGAATAAATGTCTAAAAAAAAAAAGGCACCCCTAATTTGCTTGTTTAGATGCATGTTCTTTTATTCTCTAATTGCTTCAACTACAAGCCATCAATTAAACGGTTTTGGAATATACTTCCCCCGGCTCATATGCCTTAATTGAAATAGAGTAGCTCGATCTCCAAATCATTTTATATTCACGTAAGATTCAGAAAAGAGTCGCACCTCAAGAGGTATGACGTAGACAGTCTATCTTAGTACAAGTACTAATGGTTGCTTTCACGACTCAAATTTGTGACGTATAAATTTCACGAAAACACAAACCTTACTTTTGCTCCAACTTTAGAGGCTCTTCATCTTCCTTGATTGAACTTTCTAATATTATAAGGTATTGTGATATATGCTTTTAGTCAACTTAATTTGTAAAATCACATGTAATCTATTTGGTTATAACATGACCACTAAAGCATTTAACGTGGTATGGATATGGCTTGTTGAGGTATGTTTCTTGGTTGTTTTCTACTTTTTTTCTTATTATAAAATGTAAAGGTTAATGGAAAATAGCTATTTTTAGTTTTAGGGCTAGTTATTATTCTATTGGGCACATCTCTAGTGTTATAAGAATCATGCATTGAATATCAATTTTTCAATTGTGTTATCGATGTTGAATTGTGTTATCATCTCATATGAAATCTTGACATATTAGATGGGACACTTTTACCATTCCATCGTGTTTCAATATGTGGCAGAATTTGATTAGACATTGAATTTAAGAAAGAGAAGAAAAAATGTATCAAGGGTGTAGGCTAATGATCAATGAAGTAGAAAAATCATGGGTCTCAATACATATCCCAATTCCTAACGAACACAAAAACGTTGGGTTATTATTTTAATTCATCTAAGCCTTAGTGGATAGAGTATTATCTGATACTTATTGTTGGTGAAAGATAGCAAATAATCCGTGAAATTAGTTAAAAAGCGTACATCGAACACCACAATTATTAAAAAGGAATTCTTAAAACTTAGTGATATTAAGCCAATCATCTTATTTCTTGGGTATAAAAGTATGTCATTAGGGGTAAAAATGATTAAAGTTAAATTGTCTCGAAATATAGAAAGGCAACTTTTTTTTTGAAATAGATTAATAAGGAAAAAATGCCTTCTAAATGAAAGAAAAAAAGTATCCCCTTCGTTTTAATTTATATATAATTTTTTACTAGACATAAAGTTAAAAAGAGAAAAAACTTTTAGATATTTTGATTTATAAACAAGCCATTGAAATTTTTGTGATTGTAAATTATTTCATTAAAGGTAAAATAAAAAAATTAAAGTTAAACCAATTACCAAATATGAAAATTGTCAATTTTACTAACTAAAAAGAAAAGAGTGTCACGTGAATTGAAATAATAAAATAATTATTTCATGTTCTGACCAACAATAAATCCATCTTCACTTATTCAAGGAAAACCCACAACCGCTACTTGGGGTAAAATCTCCGCTCCTATGCGGGAGAGGTAATCCATAATAGGCAAGCCCGGTGCGACAAGCTCGACCAGAATGCATACCCATTTCTGTATTTTCAAGTCACAAACAATATCTACTCAACTCTTTACAAAACAATCTAACACCAATTTTACCTCAAGTTACTAACCCAATATGGAGTTTTTCTCAATCCATTTAAACAACAAAAATCTGAAATACTTGCAGATTTCATGGCTGATGGTTTTCCTCATTACGAGCGATCATACAAAAGACGGGGGCTAAGAACTCGTAAAGCTGGAGACTCTAAAGAAATTGTAACAATGAGAGCAAGAGCAATTCGAGTTGTAGGAACAACGCAAAGGGGAAAGATCACGAGCATAGCCAGTTCAGATACAACTACCCAGACATTGAACACATTATCTTGCAAACAAAGTTATGTAAACTGGAAATGTCGACAGTGAATTGCAAGTCGTTATGCATATGGACAAGCTGTAAGTAGCTTTCGACTAAGTTCTTTGAAAGCTCAGACACTAAGGCTAGCTTTCTAGTATCTTTTTTCCAGACCAGCTTACATGCACCTCAACTACTTCAAGTATCTTCGACTATTCCACTCACCATCGTAGGTATCAGGTAACTACTCTGTCCACCAAGACTTAGGCAAATGCAAAGGAATTATCTAGCATCTTTGTTTTTGCTGGAATTTTGAACCCTGGTTCTCCCTATGGTTTTCACTCACTTCATCGACCATTATGCAATACCCTTGATACCTCTAACTAGCAGGAATCTAAAGTTATGCAGCAGTTATACAGTATTTTTTCTATGGATCAACACCGATACAGTGTGATTGAAAACTTCAGAGGGGAATCAAGTAAGCATAACATTATTACTCACTGTGATTCTAGCTCCTCAAATCCTCTATATGGCGAGGTAATAATGTACCATAGCCGGCAGATGCAGGAACTGTTATCTAGTCTTGAACTGTCTCAAACCAACAACGTACCTAGTGTAATCTCACAAGTGGAGACTGGAGAGGGTAGCGGGTACGCAAATCTTACCCCTACCTTAGGAGGTAGAGAGACTAGAACTAACTCGAAGCACCTATTTTACTTTTGAAGCCCTGGATGTTGGAAGGTACAGAACCACAAAGATCACAGCTCTCCTAAAGTTATATTAAAATCATCCACAAATAATCTGAAAGCTATCGGATCTCGCATCTTAGACCATAATTTGCATCTAGAGAATACAGTGTATCAGTTTTGAACACCAATAAGGCCATTGTTCTGTTTTCCAAGAAAACCATTGAACTTGGAAGGAAACCTTCTGCATTCTATGAAATTCATACTTGGGACAAAAATCTACTACAAAAACTGGTGAATTTTACCTTCTCTTTTTAACTTCATGCCAGAGTTGAGGAATAACACAATAAACAACAACATACCAAGTGTAATCCCACAAGTGAGGTCTGGGGTGGGGAGAGTAGTGTGTATCCAGTAAAAGGAATAACACAACAAGCAAACTTACAAATAACACAAAACGCTCCACTAATGACATCGATATCACATTTACCCTGCCTTTGCCATTGCATAAATTCTACGCACAAGGTGCATTACAACTCTCTATCAGCACAATTGACATAAGTATTGCAACAACTGAACACAGGTGATTTGGAGGTGGAGTTTATCATATCAAAAGGAAGACAAGATAGTTCAAAACCGGATGGATTGACAATCCAGACGTATTATGTTATATTGCATCACAACATTTAAACAGTGAATAACAAGACAAACAAAGGGGAATGACAAATTACTGACTGCAATGGAAGTAACAACACCTAGCTTTCTATTTCTTGGTATCCTTAGTTCCAGCATTGCTACCCCCGGCAGCCTCTTTTGCTGCTTTCTTTGCAGTCTTCTCTTGCAGAGCTTTCGCATCCCTACATTCAACAAACATATAAATATAAAAACTCAAAAACATCCAATAATTGACACAAGGCAAAATACATAAAACCTATACAACAAGTACAATTAAGAGAATAAAGAAAACCTTTCACGGCGCTGCTCAGGAGTCAAACCATCATCGGCTCCCTTCTTGCCTTTGCCAGCACGAGCTGCAGCTCTTTCCCGATCCTTTTCCCTCTGATTTCCGCGTCTGATTCAGTCAAGGTAACACAAAAATATACAAATCCAAACCAAAAAAACACCATAAAACTAAAAAAACTAGAAGTGGATCTGCTTAAATGTACCCACAAAGTTCACACAAAATGTTACCAAGACTGACACCATGATACACAAAAGGAGACAGATCTTATCTAATTTGAACTACCCTCAAAACTACACAAAAAAGGTACAATCTTTAACAGAAGACTAGTTTGGTCATTCACAAAAGACATGCTACCAAGCACCAGAAAACACAAAAACAAACATAAATCTGATTATATTCCAAACACCCACTAGATCATGCTGCCAAGAAAACATAACATCTCATTCAATTTAAGTACCCACGAAACTAAACACAAAAAAGATACATTTTTTTTCATAGAACTCACAAAAATTTCAAAAAGAAACACCATACAAACAACAGTAAGCATAAATCTCAACCAATTTCAAATACATACAAAACTAAACAGAAAAAAGATACAATTTTTGCCATAGATTCTAAAAAATCCACCATATAAACAACAGTAAGCATAAATCTCAACCAATTTCAAATACCCCACAAGACTAAACACAGAAAAGATACAATCTTTACCATAAAATTTCAAAAGAAAACACCATACAAACAACAATAAGCATAAATCTCAAATACCCACGAGACTAAACACAAAAAAGATACAATCTTTACCATACAATTTCAAAAGAAAACACCATACAAACAACAATAAGCATAAATCTCAAATATCCACAAGACAAAACACAAAAAAGATACAATTTTTATCATAAAACTTCAAAAAGAAACACCATACAAACAACAACAACCACAAATCTCAAATACCCAAAAGTCAAAACACAAAAATCACCAAACTTTGCCAAATACTAACAAATTTACCAATCAAACCAATAAAAAAAGTCAAACCCAATCTAAAATTATGCATAAATATGTAAAAATTACATAAAAAATCATGAATTTTGAAGGATATGAGTCATGGTAAAGTAGTTGAATGGGTCGGTGGAGAAGAATCGGAAGATGGTCTTTACCAAAAGAAACGCTGGAGAAAGACAAAGGCAGACAATAGAGGAAAATATAAAGTGGTAGGGGGAGATTTGTAATAGTGGAGAATTGAAGGACTAATTGTTTAAATAGTTGGTTTTGACTTTTTATTTTTCTCCTAATCACCATTAAATTGGGAAAAATAAATTATTATTTTTTTGGTAATTAAAAAAAAAGTGGTAACATCATGGTGTTAGTAAAAAAAATTAGTCCTTAGTTGTACCTAACATGTTTTGATCTAGTTGTCAAAGCTAAATAGTATTTTTTTGTCCAGTTGCTTAAATTAAAATCTTAATTAAGAAAAATCTAGCACAAAAGAAATATTAAAATAATATATATATATATATATATATATTTTTTTTTTTTTATTATTTTTTTTTATTATTATTTTTAATTATTATTATTTCTTCTAATACATATTTATAGATGCCTCATTAGAAACTTTTTAATAAAAATACAAAGAAGACAAAATCTAGGATATAAAAAAAAGTGCAGTGTGTATTTTATTTCTATAATAAAAATATTATTTAATCTTGTAGATGATGCATTTTAATTTTGTATATTAACTTTTCAAAAATCGATATCGTAGTACGATCTTTGTGATTATAGTATATATCTTTTGATATGTTGAGTCTTTGAGCTTAACTAAATATGTTCTTGACAATCAATTTGTATGATTTGGCTATCAGAACTTTCATCCTATTTGTAACCTCGTCGTTGCATGCAATTGATTGACTTGTTAATAGCAACAATCAAGTTGCAAACACTTTTATTTATAAAATAATAACTCTTTTAGATCAAAGTTCATATAAATCATCTAATTTTTCTGCATTTTAAATATCTTGGCAAGATTGATTAGAATAAATAAATTTATATCAATATTTGATTCACTTTATATCTCTATGATAGACGTGAAGATATATTTTTCTTGCACATTAAAAAAAAACTCATGACTTAAGTGCACTAATTACACTAAAATACGATATTGTCCAATCATTTTTATGAGATCGAAATTGAACTTTATTTGTGTTAAACGATCTCTAGTCATGAGGTATATAATGTGCTCATTTTAAAACCTTTTAAATCCTTCATAAGTTTTAATATAATTTTCAATGTCTTAATAGACATGACAACTATTCATTATACCCATATCAAGTTTTTCAATATATTATAAGAACTATATCTTAAAACAATTGCATCCACCACAAAAAAACATTTTCGACTTACTAATCAACTTTTTATTTTACCTTTAACATAAGAATTTATATGTGCATTTCACTAATATTATACTTCGAGTTCTTTGGATTATAGGTCCAATTTTTACTAAAATAAAATATACCTGAATCACATATTTTTATTTGAACAATCATTTATCTATCCATATTTTTAACAAATTTAAATTGAATTCTAAAATTAAACTCTGAAATAACTTGTTCTTAAACTAAACGAGCCCTTAACTTATAAGCCATTTTTAATAAGTCAATTCAAACGCCTATTTATAAAGTTCAAAATATGAAAAATAAAACACACCACAAACTTAAAAAGAATCAAATATAATTTTGACACTCCTTAATTCTACCTGATTCCACCTCGATATCCCTAACACAAACACTATTTTTAGACTATATAAAGCCTTTTATTAAAATCTATAATAAGGATTTAACTACTAATCACTTCCATTAACAACCCTAACTCCTAAATTACCATATCTAGAGAGGTTTTTGAACTAAAACCAAAGAATTTTTTAATTTTTAACCTACAAAGAGGCCTTTTCACCTCCATTGTTAGCACTAGAAGAAAACTAGGAGAAGTGTCCCAAAAAAACCCACTCTTTTTTTTTTTTTCCTTTTTTCCTTTTTTTTTCGTTTATTTTCTCTCTCTGTGTAGCTGTTTTTTCTATATGATATATACTAAATCTATACTCTTCTTATGTGACCGCTAATCTGTTGAAATTACTGGAAAAAATCTTTGGTTTTTTCATCCATAGTTTCAGGTAAGAATACCCTTTTATTGAACTTGTTTGTTCTTGTGTTTTTTGTTTAAAAAAAACTTGAACTTGGATGTGTGTATCTAGGCTTGTTATATGAAAATTTGAGAAAAAGAAACGATTTTTAGGATACCCTTTTGAGTTTCAATCTTATTGATATGAAGATTGAAGGTACCCATCAAGAAGAGGAAGGAATAAGACAATTTTTAGTTGTTTTGTTTGTTGTTTAGTTATTGGAGTTTTGTGAATGGTATGCTTTTTTGGGTATTTTGGGTTTTGATGGTGAAGAGTTTGAGTTATGAAATTTGTGAGATGGATGGGTTATTAGGCTTGCTGTTTTTGAATGTGGTTGTGTTTAATCTAATAGCTAGGTTTTGGTTTTGGTGCTGTTTAGTTTATTGATTAAGATATGTTTAGTTGATTTTGTCTTATAGTAATGAGTTTTCGTTTATCAGATGGAATTGTTTTTACTAGACTGCAATCTTGTCTTGTTTTTCCCTTCAATGCGATGTATAGCTTTTTCAACTTGCTATCTTGTATGAGCTCGTTCACATTGTTGGTTCCAAGCCTTGATGAAGGAGGAGGGGGTTGCCGAGGGTCAATTTGTAAACAACCTCTCTACCCCGTAAAGGTTGGGGTAAGGCTGTGTACATCTTACTGTCCCCGTCTAAGTTGCGCGGACTCTTCACTTCCAACGACGTACCAGTGTCAGATTCTCCAAAAAGTATTTTTGGAGAACCCGACACGCACCCGTTGACATGTTTGAAGAGTCCGAGCAACATAGGTCCCCGTACCTACTTGTGGGATTATGCTGGGTTTGCTGTTGTTGCGACATCTAGTTTTTGGTTTCTTTGCCATTTTAGTCTATTAATGTGAACTCAATGATTGTGTCTTGTGCTTCTGTCATGTATTTGTCTAAGTGATTGATCTTTGAGAAGTAGGTTTTAACAAGTGAAGTTAGGACAAGGTTAGATGTGGAGCCTATGGAATATTGTAACAAGTTATTCATGTATTAGCGTATTGTATTGAGGGTCTATGATCTTTTCTGGATTTGATTGTAGGGAATAATGGTGAAAAAGGCTAAAAGAAAGGCTAGAGGTGGTGCGAAGGAGAGGCAGAATCATGTGGCATCTCCAAATCCCATCGCTCAACAAGACACTCAAAACGTTAATGCACCTGAGGATGGAGTTACAGCTGTGAATGAGAAAAAGGCATGCCCCCATATTGATAAGGGTATTGATGTGGAGAAAGTCTCTGCTAAACTTGGCTCTTCAGGACCTGTTAGGTGTGAAGATTGCAGGGAAGGAGCAGATAATCGACGGGCTGCTAAAGGAAAAGGTAAACATGGAAAAAAGAAGGGAGGTGGAGAATCAAAGTCGGCGTCTAAAGCCATTTGGGTCTGTTTAGAATGTGGTCATTTTTCGTGCGGAGGTGCTGGATTTCCTACTACTCCTCAGAGCCATGCAGTTCGGCATGCAAGACAGTACCACCACCACTTGGCTGTACAATTTGAAAATCCTCAGTTGCGATGGTGTTTCCCATGTGATAGACTAATTCCTGCTGAAAAGGTAGAGCATGACACTGAACAAAAAGATGTATTTCAGGACATTGCCAAGATGATTAAAGGGCGGCCATCTGAAGGGCCTAGTCTTGATGCTGAGGATGTTTGGTTTGGGAGGGGGAGTATCACAAGCGGGATCAAGTCAGAGGCTAGTCTTGACATTGGTGCCTACGGGAAAAGTGGCTACATTGTTAGGGGATTGCATAATTTAGGGAACACTTGCTTTTTCAATTCAATAATTCAAAACCTACTAGCAGTGAATAGATTACGGGTTTACTTTCTTGAACTGGACGAATGTGATGGTCCTCTTGCTGCTGCTTTTAAAAAGCTCTTTACTGAGACAAGTATTGGGGATGCCTCAAGAAGTGCTATAAATCCAAAATCCTTTTTTGGTTCTCTGTGTGCAAAGGCTCCACAGTTTAGGGGATATCAGCAGCACGACAGTCACGAGTTGCTTCATTGTTTGCTTGACGGTTTGGGTACCGAAGAATTGACTGCCAGAAAGAAACTCAAGTCTTCTCAGGATCATGGCAAGTCTCCTACTTATGTCGATGCTATCTTTGGGGGTCGTCTCTCTAGTACTGTTACTTGTCTGGAGTGTGGACACTCTTCATTAGTCTATGAGCCATTCTTGGATCTCTCATTACCGGTTCCCACTAAGAAGACTCCGTCTAAAAAAGCTCAACTAGTTTCCCGTGTGAAGAAGGCAAAACATGCTCCAAAGAGAAGTGGAAGAGTGCGCCCCAAAATTAACAGAGATGCAGCTTCTCTTAATTCTCAAAGTGCTCAAGAAAGCGGTAGCAAGTCGTTCTGCCAGGTACAGTCTAGTGCGCCCATAGCTGAGGGAACGGAAGTTCCTTCTGATTGTGCATTAGTAGATTCTCTTGATGCTAGTTCTATGGCTGATGATATGGGCTTAACTTCACATAATATATATTCCTCTTTGAAGTCTAATAATGAGAAAAATGTCGACAATGTTACTGGGCGGCCGACTTCAGAGGACAATTTTTCATGGTTGGATTATCTTGATCAAGATGTCCTGCCTAATGGTAATGAACAAAATGACGATGGTGTTACTGGACAGTCGACTTCAATGGACAATTTTACATGTTCGGAGTATCTTGATCAAGATATTATGCCTAAGGGTGATGACGTCGCATCACAAGCTGATATTCTGTCTAATCAGGGTTGTGCAGCTGAAAACATTGTTCAACCTAATGTGTCCTTGCAAAATGATCTGAATGCTCCTAGTGACAGTAAATTGACATTTGGTGAGGAAGCTTGTTCTCCAGATGATTTAAGGCGCTTGGATGATCAAGGACAATCTAAGTCACCAGACTGCAATATAGCTTCTCAATTTGGTGAAGAAGTAGAAGTTAAAGATTGGAATGCTAGAGAAGTTGAGCATAACTCAGCATCAAGCAGCCGGTTCCTCTCAGTGGATTCAAATCTTGATTCATCAGCAAGGCTCGAGGAAGTTGAAGCCCCATTACAGGTAAAAGATTCAGAAATTCTGTTGCTTCCATATAAAGAAGAAACCTCAACTACCAATGATGTACTAAAAGGAGAAAGCGAGGTGTCCCCAGATGCTGCTGGCTGTGAACAAGATATTTTGGACTTTGATGGTTTTGGTGGCCTGTTTAATGAACCTGAGCCGGTTGCAGGGCCGGCTGAAAAGCCTTTACTAAGTGGTGCTGCTTCTATGGCAAATGGATTCGGAGAAGCTAGTTCTGCTATTGGAAATAGCTCTGAATCTGATCCAGATGAGGTTGATAGTACTGATGCTCCAGTGTCAGTGGAGAGTTGTTTGGCTTGTTTCACAAAGCCTGAGCTTCTATCTAAAACAGAACATGCTTGGCAATGTGAAAACTGTGCAAAACTTCTACGAGAACAGAGGATGAGATTGAAGAAGAAATTGCTGAAACCTGAATCAGGGGATCTGGGGAATGCGCCAGAGGATAGTAATTCAAGGGAAATTGATCAGAGAGCCACTGATGGAAGTCCCGGTAAAGGTTTGTCAGATGCTTTTGATGGCAGGTTGGTGTACCAAAATGGAACAAATGGTTACTCGAACTGCATGCCAGAAACTAGCCGCGGAGCTGACGAAGATCCAGCCTCTCACCCATCAGAAGGTGGGGTTCTTTCAAGTCAGGATGAAGCTTGTAGTCTAGTAAATTGCGATAGTCAGAACAATGGAGTTCAGTTGGATGAACGTTCTGCTAATTATGAATCTGGTGAAAGTGAGAACGAGACAGACTCTAAAGGTGTCAAAGTGGAAAGAGATGCAACTAAAAGGATACTCATTGATAAAGCCCCTCCTATTTTGACAATTCATCTAAAGAGGTTCAGCCAAGATGCTCGCGGACGCTTAAGTAAGCTGAGTGGCCACGTGAATTTCAGAGATACTATTGATCTCACAACCTTTGTTGATCCCAGGTGTGTTAATTTTCCTTCATTTGGAAGATCAGTTAAAATCGGAACTTTTGCCTTTGCCTTCACTAAATTGAGATTCAAGCAATTTTCTTTATCTTGTAATGAAAACCTGCATTTGTGTCAAATCTATGAGATCCGTGCCACTTAAGTGGCCTCTTTAAACATAATAAACTTTTGGAAGATGAGAATGAATGTGGAAATGTGATACTGTCACCCTCCAGTTGGAGAAAGCTTGACCTTAGACTAAAGAATTAACTACCATACTGAGACTATGGAGGAACACAGTTGCTACTTTCTTCTCTGTCCAAAGGTTATTCATTATGGTAAAGAACAAAAGAAGCAGGAGTGTGAGTCATTAAATTTTCGAGCTTATTAAATAAAATAATCCATCAGAGGTTTCCAGTAACTTCAGCATGCAATGGTGAGGTAGAATAGTCTTGTAGCCTAAATGATGTTTCTTTGTCAAATGTGTGGATGCATACATATTTATGTTTTACAAATATTTGGTTTTGGTGTGCACGTAATGAGTTGGTGCTTTAGTTAATAAATTATCACAATTATTTATATTTTAGAATGTTAACAATTATGTCTCAGCATCTGAAATTCCAAATTAATCATGACTTTCTCATCTTGTCACATTACATTCTTCTTTTATATATGGTCCTGAATTCCATTTTTAAGGGTCATCAGTTTTTTGCTTCAGAGGTTAGATGATAGTTGTCCTTTCAACAACATGATTCCTATCTGGCATATAACTGAGGATGAGCGAGAACACACTCATAGGATGGGATGGCAATTCGCTAGATACAACAGCTCATATTCTATTCTATTCTATTATATTGTGGAGATTTGTTGGCAAATGTACTAAAAAAAAATGTGTGGCAGAATCGAATGTCCATTTCAATCCCTTGATGGACCATAGTTTGGGTTTACGGACAGTTAGACTTGTACCTTCAAGACTGTCCTTAGAGGTGCTTTACTTAAGCTGAGCGTCTTTGGGGAACAACCTCTCTACCTGCACAAGGTAGGGGTAAGGTCTGCATACACACCACCGGGTATGCTGTTGTTGTTTGGGTTTCTTGATTTTAGCGAACCACAGTTTGGGTTTAGGGAACAGTTAGATTTGTACCTTCAAGATTGTCCTCAATGCCTTGAATTCACCTTTCCTTGTGCCTTTTTAGGATCATTATTATAATCAATTGTTGTAAGGATCCGAGTCCTTTGCTCGACATTAGATTAACTCTGCTCTACCAAACTGGGTGCTGTCATAGTAGTGTTATCAAAAGCAAAAGGGGCATAAAGCTCTAAGGTGCATTGGGGCTTTAACCGCAAATAAAGTGTGGGCTTTAGTGAAGAAAGGCACAATGGGAGAAAAAAATACAAATATATACTTTTAGTCCTAGACTAATAAATAATGCATGAATGACAAACACAAAAGCATGAACAAAGAAGTTGAATTTTTTTAATGATAAAGTGAAATATCAATCGTTTAGTGTCGCCTCTTTAGAAGAGGTTCATTGGCAAGTAAAAAAGTATGCCTTAGAATCTCGATGACGACCCTGAACTGAAGCGCACATTATGCAAGGAAAAGTGCTCAACATGTTTTGAGCCTCGCCTCAGAGCTTAAGCGTGCTTTTAACAACACCGTGTCAAAGTTAAAATTAACCTCAGTTTCTTTAGTGACCTTCATGAGCAGGGGATAGCAGTGCGAGTTCTTTGAGTTTTATATCTTTTTTTCTAGGACTGTCAGTTTCATGATGAAGCTGTTGTTCTGATTGGTATGTGGATACTTCAGTTCTCAATAAGTAATTCACTGACTTTAGGTTCGCCAAAAACAGTTGCAAAGGATGTAATAATTGGCGGATCTGTGAGCATTGAGTCTAAGTAGGATGTGAACTCTTTATTCTTTAAAAATGTGTGTTCGGTTTATTGCTGATTACATATTGGACTTGGGACATCTATTATTGAAGTAAAACCTATTCAAAAGAAAATGTTGAATTTGTCTATTAAAGAGAAGTTGATTGATATCCGTAGAATTGATGATTGTAAATAAACTAGATTTGTTCTGCAAAACCAGTAAAGAAAGAGAATACATTTGAAACCAAGTAGAGTGGACTCATTTAGACGCCTGTAAACTGCTTATTATCTCAAGACCAAGTAGGTGTCTTTACTTATTTTGGACTTCTCGAGTTTTGTTTGTTCATTTACTGTCTTGAAGCTTCGATTTCAAAATGTCAGTTTGCACTTCTAGTACCTCAACAATTCAAGTCTCTTTTCGCAAAATGGCTTCTGTACTTCACTTGTCTGATGATGAAATGATGTAAACTGCAGGTGCCTGCAGAGGGAGGTTTACAAATACCGGCTTGTAGGTGTCGTGGAACATTCAGGGACTATGAGAGGAGGTCACTATGTTGCATATGTTAGAGGAGGCCCAAAGATTGGTGGGAAAGAGAAGGACGCGGAAGATTATGTGTGGTATTATGCCAGTGATGCCTACGTACGAGAGGTCCCATTGGAAGAAGTTCTTCGAAGTGAAGCCTATATTTTGTTCTACGAAGAAATTTGATACGAATTTCTTTGCAATTTTTTGAAATGATCGGGGTTGAGCTGATCACCCTACGTATTCGCGTGTGAGAAACAAATACATATATACACAGAGAAAGGGGTTTTCTGGAGGGGTAAATTGTGAGTTGTATTATTACAATCATAGAGTATTAACACCCATTTTTTTGTTATTTTAAATTTCAATGTGCCATCACTTAAAAGATGTACATGTTGAGAAAGTGTAATTCTTTGTTTTATTTATGGAAGCAATCCTTATTTACTAAATCTCTTTTTCTTATTTCTTACAAAATGTTTTTCATAATGCACATGTGAGTATGTTTTGGCATTTTGAGTACAAGATTTGGCATGATGACCTTGTTTTTGATCATCGATTTCGAGTGAAACGCGTGGGAGTCTGTTATTGGTATCACTAGACTATAAGCTTTGATAGTATTGGTATCGCTAAACTATAAGCTTTGAGAGTATTGGTATTACTTATTTGTTTGTTTTTTCCGACTTAGGATCGGTGGGTGTTGGAGGATGGTTGTTTCCGGTTAAAAGAGTAATGTAAGATAGTAGTTATTCTAAATGGCCAAAATAAATCTCAGCGTTTGATCAATGGTGAATCTAGAAAATTTCTTCTATATATGAAATGTGTTTAACTGACCATCCGTTCAAAGTTTGATATATAGATGATGTATATAAACTTAAAGTTTGATTCTAATTTTACTGTTTTGATACTTTTAAGGGTCGTTCGGTACGTGGGATAAAAATGATATGCTCGAGATAAAATGTAAAACTATTTTGTTTTGACTATGGGTATTAAGTAGTCTCGGAATTTATACTAAAATGACGGGATTAACTATCCCATATAAAATGTGAGTTGATCTCATGAGATATCTTTGTCTATTCCATTCCGTTTTACACGTTAAACATGGATAGTTAACTTTATATATTTATTAATTTGATATAAACATCGAATACAAATAAATATTTATTTATTGTACTTTGTGGTTACTTTGGTAAGTTCCAAGACAGCCAAGCTGAAATTAAGGAAAATTAAAGAATGTTTAAACCCATAACAAAGACATCCATCAAGGTTAAAATATACACAAGAACAAAGAAAAAGCAAACCCACAAAAAGAACAAAACAAAAGAAAAAGGAAACAAACTAAAAGAACACATAAAAAAATAAAAAGAGTAACCAACCATCTTCTTGTAACTAATTCCTTTCTTGCTTTATGTATATTTTTAGTTAAAATTTAGTGATTTGATTAATTTAAATTTATATCGCGTAAAACTTCCTCAAACTTCAAACTTTTAATTAATGAAAGAAAAAAATCCATTTGTTTTTTTTTCTGTTTCTTATTGAACTGAAGGTTGTTGAGAATATAATTAATCAATAAAAGTGTGCTCTCTCTAACAACTTAAGCTTTTAGATGAGATACACTTCAACATAGTATCAGAGCAGACAGAGGTTCTGAAATCGAATCACAACGTCACCCATTCCACGTGAAAAAATAAATCAAATCAATCAGGTCCACACGCGTGGGGCGTAAATTTTAAATACTGAAATCACCTTCACTTACAGCCCCACTCCCCTTTATCAACTAATATCCGCATGTGAGGGGCGTAAATTTTAAATACTGAAATCACCTCCACTTACACCCCCCTCCCCCTCCCCTTTATCAACTAATATGAAACAAATGAAGTATCTATACTAACTGTGAACTCAATCATTATTAGTTTTAACGTAAACATATTTTAAAAATTGATAAACTTTAAATACTGAATCCGTCTCCACATAATTCCCTCATACTCCACTTGTGGTCCTTTTGTCTACACTATACCACAACAAATTCAATTATTATTACTACATCTTACACTATAAAAACTCGTAAACTTTAAATACTGATATCATCTCGACTTAACTCCCCCCCCCCCTCCCCCAACCCCATCTCTATACTCCACTTGTGGTCCTTTTGTCTACACTATACCACAACACTCCTCTCTTTTTCCCTTTAACCAAAAAAAAAAAAAAAAAAAAAAACCAACTTGTCACTCTCAAATTTCCAACTCTCAAACCCCACAAACCAAAAAAGAAAAAGGAACAAAACCCCATATAATTTCTTGATCTTTTTCCCCCCTTCAAAATCCATGGCAAAACCACCACCATTTCACTTTTTATTTCTTGTAATAATATTATTACATTTTTCAATTTTAAACCATGTTAAAGCAACATGGTGTGTAGCAAGAAGTGATGCTAGTGAACAATCTTTACAAAATGCTTTAGATTATGCTTGTTTTTCTGGTGCTGATTGTGCACCAATTTTAGAAAATGGACTTTGTTATCTTCCTAATACTATTCAAGCTCATGCTTCTTATGCATTTAATGGATTTTATCAAAGAATGAATAGAGCACCTGGTTCTTGTGACTTTGCTGGCACTGCTACCATTGCTAAAACTGATCCAAGTAAATCATTTTTTTCATTAACTTTCTTTGTTATGTTACTTTTTCCTTACTCGGTGTTCTGTATCTGCATTGGAGTCTGACTGTGGGCGCAATGCCTAGAGATAGTCATAGTTTGAATTCAAGACTTCTGGTTAAGGTCGAGGTGATTGGCATACCATCACTATATTAGTTTTACACACTACTACTCGATGTTTTGTATTTGTATTGGAGTCTTGATTATAGGGTCCAATAAGATTCTCTTTCATATTTAGGATTTGAATTCGAGACTTCTGGTTATGAATGCATTGATTGATATTCCAACCTTATTATTGTTTTTTTTTTATTCTCCCTAGTAGCTCCCACTCCTTTTTGCTCCTTTGATAACTTGAACTCGCAATCTTCGGGTTGAAAGTGAGGAATGCTTATCATCTGAGCAACTCTCTCTCGTCCTTTATTATTGTTTTTGAGTGTAAAAAAAAGTTTTTTTTTTTTAATGATTTTTTTTGAACTATTTACTATTATTATGATAGTATTGAGTTATAGTTAAAAAAAAAATTGGTGTAAATTTGGATTAGTGGATTTTGAATGCTAGTTGATTATTTTAGAAATAATAAAGTGTTTTTTTTTATGTAGTTTATTGAATATGTAAATTATATTTTTTTAACTCTGAACTACGATTATACATAAAAGTTTATTTGTTGAGTATTGATTAAGTTTTTTTTTTTTATTTATTAATTTTTGTGTGTATAATGTAGGTTATGGATCTTGTGTTTATCCAGCATCTCCAAGGTATGAGCTTTTTTTTTAACTTTAATTTCTCTCACATTACTTTTCCTTTTTTTTCTTTTGATGTATGGTAATTCTTGATATTTTTCTAGTTCTTTTCTTGGTTGTCGGTTGTCCATTATTTTATTTTTTTTATTTTCAAAATAATAATAATTTTTGAAAGTTGTTTTAATAATAGTTAAACAAAAAAGTGTTCAGAGAATTTTGTAGACAATAAAGATCTCAAAAAACATTTGTTAGGTTATTATATTTGTTTGCAGATTGTGTTTCTTTCTTTTAACTTTGGCTACCAAAAGAATGTTGGATATATTCTTTAAACAAAATTAAAGTTTAGTATAGTTAAATAATAGTTAGGAGCTTATAATATTAATTTGATGTAAATATCGAAACGCGTTATTTCGATTTTCTTTTTAATGGTGTTTCGAAATTATTATTGTGTACGTTAAATAATGTGTAATGTCATATAGTCTGAGAAAGGCTGCAAAAGTCTGCTATAGGAAATAGTCATCTCGAACAGACCATTTTGATTTTGACAATACAATGTTTGGCCTCTTCAAAAGTGTTGTTGTATATTTATATTATTGTCGAATACTTCAAATGTTTTGTGATGGTCTGGCAATATTTTTGAAAAGTTTGAGTTACTATGAATCACATTAGTTACGTTGGATATTACCACATAGTTTTGTTATGCATACCAATGCATCACGATTCACGACCAATAGAACATTATAATGTGAGAGTTTAAGTAGTCAACCAACGGAAATTACTGATCAATTAAACGACTTCAAATGAAATTCACTTGTTGTGACTTGTGATACACAAAATATATTGTATTGAACTTCAATTTATTTTCAGCACTGCTGGTGGCTCTACTACTACTACTACTCCGAGCACCCCCGGTGGTGGTGGTACTGGAGGGACAACCACCACGACATCAATTCTATTTTCACCACCACCACCGGGGACTGCACTTCCTTTGAATAGTAACGGAGGAACGACACCGCGCGGTGGACCGGGGATTCCAGGCTCAGAGACATCTAATGCTTCTAACAAGTATTCAAATTTGGTTCATGTTGCATTTTTTATGCTTCTATTACTTCATGTTTTTCAACTATTGTAGTTATAGCCATTCATGTTTAGAAATATAGCCATACTTTTGCTAGTAGTTTAAGGCTAGGACATTACATTTTTGGTTAGAAAATGAAAGCTATTATGAAAACTTTAACCCTTTGGGAGTAACATTCTGGTTTTTTTAATGGGAAGAGCGCAACACGTGATGTGTCAGTTAGATGCACGTCACGAGTTTAACCTTTTGTTATAGATAAAAATGTTGGTATTTGACTGAAAATGACAAAATGGTGGGCCCATTATATATTGGTCGTACGCCACTTACACTCTGGGATTTTTTGGTTACGTCAGATTAATTTGCATGTACCTTGATGTTACCTCCTATCAACATAATATAAGGTAACGTTTCAAAAGTGCTAAATCGCTAAATATAGAGAATTTGTGTGCACATCTTTTAATTCCAAGTAAATTATGTGAGGTTATTTTATACTATCTTTTATATAGTGAATTTCTCATATGCTTTTATAGACGTAAGTTGATTGCTCGTCCCATGTTAAATGTTTGTCTCTTTTGATATAACTTATTTGTTTTTTTACTCATGGCCTTTCGAGATTTATTTTGTTAGCTTCTGCATAACACCTAATTATTTCAATCCCCACAAACAAATGTAGCCATAAATTCTTTATTTTTTTTTATTGCTTATGATTCATAAACTGCAAATTGATACATTGTCTCTAATCACGTTTGCCTTTGTCTCCCATCATATGCTTCTGTTAAGATTTAAAATGATAATAATTAAAAAGCAAAAAATGAGTTTAATAATAAATAAATTTCAGAAAATATGAAATTCAACCAAATTAATGCATATGAATTGCACAAAAACTTTATGTTGGGTATAAAATAAAAGAATTTTTTTTGAAGAATTTATGGAGTCATTTAGTTGCTAATTAGGAAGAGAACTTTTCATGTATTAAAATTTATAGCATTGCTCTAATATCATGCTTGGAGCATTTTAGTTGTTTCGTATAAAATTCAGCACACCAAATACGATATTTTGTTATCATTTTACAACCGAACATAAAAAAAATAGTTTTAAATCAATTTACCTATTATTTTATCCAAAATAAAAAATAAAAAAACTAAATTCCGCATAATACCCACATAACTCGAACCAACAACTAAACAACCCGTAACTAATTAGTAAAACGAAGAGGGAATGAGTTTCCATTACCTTCATAACAAATTATATAAAAATTACATATAAAATTCAAATATAGTAATCTCTTTCAAAATATACAACAAATGTGGAGTTTCTTAATTGAATCAACATTTTTTGTACTAAAGAATATTAGTGTTATCAAATACTATGATTTGTGAACCAAAATTTCCAAAAAGTGGAATTTTTTTTCTCTATCTATTCCTTTTTCCCCAGCTAATTGGGGTTAGATTAATTTTTTTATCCAATCAAATTTGTAATTTTGTACTAACCAGGGCTTAATTACCTTTGGTTTAATAGGACATTTCTCAGGTTGTCTCACTATGTAAATTATATCTCCAGCTTTATTGTACATATCTTGGTTCCTATGCCATGTCCATAGAGCATGTGTCTCATTTTTCACCTGCAAAAATATTAACCACAAGAATTAAAATATGCAAGAACTAGAACGGGACGGGAGGTGGTTGTCGCTCAAGCAACTGTGGAAGTAGACTCAGTGAAAAAGTCGTGTGCATCAAAGAAATGGAAGGGCTCTATCTCTCTATCTTGAAAGTCGAACCTATGCATAGCAGGATATTTCACTCGAACAATCTATAAAATGACTCTTCAAAACTTCCTTTTTTTCGTAACCAAGAAATCCCCGAGGGTAAGCTGGTACATGGTTTGCCCCTGTACCTTACCCTTCTTTACTCAAATACCAAACTTTTTGATCCTAGACAGGATTCAAACTCGTGACATGTCCCTAACCACTTGACCAAAGTCGTGTGAGCACATTATTTTGGTTTATAGGCATTTGACAAGTTTTGGCAATTGTCAAACAGTCTATAAAATGAGTTCCCCAAATGATCTTGTGCAACAAAACATAGTCAAACTCAGTATCGAGGTGTGTTTTAATATAAACGGAGTGATAGTTGAGGTATGAACCTTGTGAAAAAGTGATAGTTTAGGTTTTGACCATTAACTATAAATTTTATGGTGAAAGAGATGTATATTTACCTCGAGTATTCCATGGCCGAAGCTACTTTCTCTATATGCACTATATTCAGGTTGTTGATCCCAGCAGAAGTTGCCGGCTGCTGGACCTGATGTAAAATTATAGGCACAGAATCCACCCATAAATTTGTCCGGTGTGCTAGCTGGATCAGGACATTTTCCTGGCTCATCAGCATGTTCTATCGCCATCTTCTCGCGGTTTCCACCATCACCGACAGTTATATGGACTGGACCGCAAGGATCCAGTGTGTAGTTATAGACTCTGTTGGACCTTTCATAGGCATGAACCTGTAGATTTCTTCACTTCATCAGTATCCGAGATCTATGTTATTGTGCTGCACCTAGAAGGGTACAAAGTAGTTTATGTGCTCTTTGATATCGATATATTAGTGTTGTACTTACATGTCCGTTGAAGACTAAATCGACACCATACTCGTACAACAACTCCTCCATTGCTACCTTCATACATTCAGCTTCTCGATAGTGTGCTGTGTAAGTAGAGTACCAAGGTGGATGCCAAGTGGCAACTAGCCATGGAGTAATTGTCCTATCAACGTTAGCCAGGTCCTTCTCCAACCACTTGTATTGATCATCTGTAATCATAAGCTTAGAGAATCATGACACTTCACGAAATTTAGCAGAATGGCAAAGAAGTGAAAACACGATAGATTCCAGCTGATCAATGATTTGAGATAATTTGTCGAAGTTAACTACAAGCATAACAAAGGGGAAAGAGTAACAGAATTGAAGAAAAGGTTGAGCTTGTAATGTACCTGATTTATTATAGGCGACATATCCCCCAAGCATGATGAAATGTATGCCTCCCGCATTAAAAGAATAGTATAACGGGGATGATGATCCACTTTCTTTTGATGGGAAAGCAAAGCGAGAACGATACGCTGCAAATGTCTGATTTTCAGCTTGTTCTTCTATCTCATGGTTCCCCTCCAACACCATGATGGGAATTTTGGACACCAACGGCTGCATATATCTATCGTGACAATGTCAGAAACAGAAGCACCAATTAAACTACAGAAGTATACATGTTTTTATGCTCTGACGGAAATCAAAAACTGGTCGTTTATGAAGAATAGTCAGGGATTATCTCTGGCAAATACTAAACTCTCAGTACAGAAGTTGAACTATCCATTTTGTTTTATGGTAATGAATCACATATTTATTACTTCACTCGAGAAGTGTAAAGAAAAATTTTGAATGGGCAAAAACGATTTCAAGTTCTCACCTTCCCCAATAGTCCCACCGAGGTTGATATGTCTCATGTATTGGAGTGTCGGGAAATGAGCATGAATAGCAATCTGAACCAGTTCCATTAGTGAGATACAAGTTAGCATAAGTAACATCTCCCACTAATAGAACAAGATCTGGATTGTTGCCCGTCAAATGGTTAATCGTAGAAGTTGTATTGTATGTAAGACCCAGGTCCCCAACAATTGCTATTCTCTTCGGATAACTCTTTGGAGACGAAATAGGCATGGTCTTGAAATGATAGATAGTACTCATAGCTGGTACAGAAGGGTCTCCACATCGATAATAGTATAATGTGTCCGGTTTCAATCCTGCAGCAGGAAAAATTGCACCAAATGACTAAATCAAACATGAGAAACCAATCATTACATGGGAGACTTGCTTTCAGAAATTATTACAATGGTTCAAGCCTAGTTAGTACCAGCTATATGAATTCTCGGTGACAATATTACTTCATTTAAACTCATCTTAGGCTATGTAAAACATAAAAATAATAATTAAAAGTACGAATTCTTTATAATTTCTACTGATGTATAACTCCTCTCAAAGGTTAAAACAACTCCTAGAAAAACATAGGAAAAGGCAGAGAGGAAGTGCTATCACGATCTGAAATTTGAGTAAGACTAACGAATGGTCTCTTTATACTCCTTCATAAGTAGCAAATTGGTAAACTCCAGTTGACAATCTCAGAAACTTTCTGCTGAATACCGAACATATCGTGCTATGGAAATTCAACTAGAACAGAGAAACAGATATTAAGTTTCAGCTAGCATACCTGTAAGTTGGACATGGTGTATAATACCAGAAGTGTAGTTCTGAAGTCCTTCAAATGGATAAAGTTGATTATAAATAACAGACTGGCCGATTGCTTTGCGTCTTAAGGAGGATTTATCTTTCCCATATTGAACAACACTACCAACTTTACTTGGATCCAATGGTTTAATATTGCCGCCAATTTGATATTCCCCTGCAAATACAGTAAAACACACATTCTTAAACTCCATCTCCGATCAAGGATGTTAAGGTTCTCTAACCAGTTAGCCAAAGCATATCTCATCTCACACAAATTAAAATTGTACAAACCAGTATCAAATATTTTTCTGTATTATATTTATGGCCAAACAGGAGGTCAAAGTTGCCATGACTAAAAAAGGAATAAAATGTTGAATCTTGTTTCCATTTTATCAACTTAAATTTGATGACAGATAATTGAATTTAACATATCTGAGATGGAAGATGTTAAGGCAAATATACGTCGTCACAAACAATTTAAACTTTGGACAAACCAACAAAGAAGATCTTTAATATCCAATACTGTGCTCATATCACTGTCAATTAAAAGTTGGACATGAGTTAAAAGCAAACAGTGTCTTGTAACTTCCATATTTATCAACTCAGATTTGTGACTAATAACTGAATTTAACATACATTTTATAGATAAGCATTGAGACATTACCACAAAAGACTCAAAAATATTCATTTCTTAAGAATTCTAGTGCCAACAAAACACCATACAGAATTGATACAAGCACTAATTCTTCTAGCTAGAATTTATACTCAAACTACAACAACAACATACACCCCCCCCCCCAACCATAGTACCACAAAGTGGATTCTCAGGAGCACGAACGAAGCTAGAACCCCATACAGGGTCGAAACCCAGTAGCTTTTGCTCAAACAGTGTATTTGTGTAAAGAAACCTATAAAATATATACAACTATTAAGTTTTGAAAACCAGTTATTAACACTTGAAATCATCATTCTAATATCCACAGCCCATAAAGTTGAAATCATAGTTCCGCCTCTGCTCGGGAGAGAGGATCATCTCCATAAAGTTGCACACAGACCTTACCCCTACCCTCAGAGGTAGAGACTCCTGTAGACCCTCGGCTCAAGAAAAGAAAACATACTCCAAATAGTAATGGAAGTACAAGAACCAACCAATAACAACAGAACAATACTACAACAAAGTAATACGATAGTCGAAATACAACAAACAACATATAATAACACAAATGAAGGACAAGAAACTACAACAACAACTACTATGGACCTACAACAAGATTCAAAATTCAAACTAAAAACATAAAAATAAAAAAAAAAGTAAATTTTTACCAGTAATCCAAGAAATCCAAACAGAGTCATAACTAGCAGAAAGGGAAACAGATATCTGCTCAGGTTCAAATCCTTCAACAGTCCTTTGAACTCTAGAATCAGTGTCTGGCAAATCTACAGCATGTCCCCTAAAACTTTGGTCCAAGGGAACAGTCACTGGCTTAAAAGGTCCATCAAGTGTAGTTAGAATTTGACCCTTATTAACCTCAACAAAGCTAACAAAAACCAAAAACCAAATCAAGATTGACCCAACAACCCCAAAATACTTCATA
The DNA here is from genome assembly GCA_029582385.1 of Solanum tarijense. Taxonomy (NCBI): domain Eukaryota; kingdom Viridiplantae; phylum Streptophyta; class Magnoliopsida; order Solanales; family Solanaceae; genus Solanum; species Solanum tarijense. The sequence goes on along the minus strand of JAJONW010008248.1, from coordinate 38,530 downwards.
ATCAATCAAGAATTTGCATGCCCCAAATAACCAAACACCAGGTTTAAAACTTCAAGAAACCAAAAGGGTTCACATAAATATAGATAAAGATTCAAACTTTATCACTATAACACCAATAAAAATCAAAAGGGGTTATATAACTAATAGCTAAAAAATGATGAAACTCAAGAATATGCTCTTAATATGCTCCAATTTTAATTTTTTTTTGAAGTTTTGAGACATATATATAATATAAAAAACCATGGGGAGAAAAATGGAATTTGCTGGAAAAGGTGGGAAAATGAAAATTGTTGATTATTTGTTGTATTTTTTGGATTTTTGAATTGGGAAAAAAAAAAAAAAAAGGGGTAGAGGTATTCCTCAATCACAGTTTTTTTTTTTTAAATTTCCTACTCATTATTTGATATTATCATTAAAATTCGACTTAATTTGAGTAGGCGTTAAAAAGTACCCGAGTAAGACACAGTGATGATCGTTATACTGAAAAGAGAAAAAGAAAACAATGGGGAAAAAAAGGTGGCCATAAATCAATGGTTTTTTTTTTAGTTTCTTACGCCAACTTTTGTTATATTATAAACTTGCAGAGTTTCTCACGCCAAAGGGCCTGCAATTATTTGTTTTGATGACGTGTCACGTGATTTTATTTTGCTAAAAATGTCAATGTTACGTGGGATGTATTTAAACTATATAAGTAATTATAGGGTAAGCTATGTATTAATAGTATAATAAAAGGTAAAATAAATCTTTTTACATAGTATAAGTGTAAATGTGACCATTTTCCCTTTTCGTAGTGTTTGATATGGAGAAATGTTATTGATTTTTTTCATATTCGTTTGGTCAAAAAAATTGAAAAAATATTTTCATAAATATAAGTTTCTTTCTTAGTGAAAATAATAATAATAAAAAGTTTTATGAGTGATATTTTATATGGTGTCTTTTCCACCCTCCAATACGACTCATTTTCGTTTTTATAAGTTACATAACATTTGTTTATATTAAATACAAATACATTTACAATGATATTTTCTACCACTATATCAAACACACAAAAATAAGGTAAAAATTCAGTTATTTTCTATTATTATATAATTTATATTTGGAGAAGGATAGTTCATGATGGTATAAATTATTCTTTAATGTATAGTGAGGAAAAATCAAAATAAAATATTTCAAGATATCATATTTTTTCTCCTAAAAATTTGAGCTTTGTTGTTACCAAAAAATAAAATTAAAAAAAAAAAGTTTTGTCTCCTTTAGAATTTCTTAATTCTTTTTGTATCTTAGTGAGTATGGAGTTGAGTAAAGATTAAAAAGAGCAAGTTGAGTCCAATGGAGCTTACTACAATTTTGAGTCGATCGAGATTTATCAAGCTTTAATATTATTGAGCGAGTTTAAATGACATTTATTAAAATATAGATTGAAGTAAGCTCAAATCAACTTGTTAATGTTTAGTTATATGGAGATAAGAAACATGCTAAGTAACTAATAAGGATTGCGGCCTGGATTTAAAGCGCTTTATTGTGAGACTTTTCAACATAAATTCAAATCTAGTCGAATTCTAATGTGGATATGAATTGATAAGTCGATAAAATTGACTTTTCTCGTTGTTATTACATTATTGCGTTGACATTTTTTGTCCTTTTCTCGTGGAATAATCAAAATACCATAAGGTATATTCCTAGTCTCTAAATGGGAAATGTCATATTTCATTGAAAAAAAATTGAAGCAAAAATTAGTTAGTCAAACTAATCAATGCATTCACTTTGCTTAGTGGACTCTAGATTACGCTTGAAGGATTTAATTAATGACCATTGATACTATATGATTTGGTTTCTCACTATAAGTACATTTTTCTGATTGGAAAATAGTTAGTGAGAGATGTAATTTACGTGATAAATGTGGAAGTGAATATTGATGTACAAGTTATTTTCATGATAAAAGTTTTTAAGTAGATAGGGTTAATAATCTAAGAAAATAAAGAGATTGACGATGATATTATATATTGTATTAAAGTGAGGTGGATGAAATGAAGGTTCACATTTGATGTATTGTGTGATAAGATTGTGCTAGTAAGACTTAAATGTAAGCTTTATAAAATGATTGTTAGAGTGAAATTACTTATGTGTGCCCAGACTCAGCAACGCTAAAACAACCTTAAGCACCCACCATGAGCCATAGGATCAATCAAACTATTTGTTCACTGGGTCTTTTATGTTAATTTTTAATGCTTCTTAATTTCTACATAAATATGTATAGTTCAATACAAGGTTAATTGGTGCATCTCGAACACCTAGAAGACTCTAAGTGGGTTTGTTCCTGCTTGCATGTCTAAAATATTAAAGTAGTGGAAATCATAATGGATGTGTTAGCTTGTTAGGAGAGATAAGATTATAGATGAAGATATTCAAGAAAATTAAGGTAGGAGCGACTCTAGTGATGGACGAGATGAGACATGCAAGACTTAAGTGGTTCAGACATATGTGAAGAGTAGATACACAGATGCCCCATTAAGGAGATGTGGGAGGTTGACAATATGGTGGGTATGAGGAGTGGTATATACACACAAAATATACAAGGGAGAGGTGCTTAGACATTACATGACACATTCGTAGCTTATGGAGAACATGATACTGAAAGGAGGTTATGAAGCGCAATGATTAGAGTAGAAAACTAGTAAGTAGTCGAGTGTTGTTTAATTTTCCTCAAGAGCATTATTATTATTACTTTTCTACTATTTTGTTGTTCAAATGACTGTTACCTATCGTTTCTTTTGTTTCAATTACTTGATTATTTGTTATTGCTATTGTTTTCCTTTCCAATATTTTAGCATGTTTTTTTCACTACTTATTTTCTTTCCATCCTTTATTTTAATATATTTTGCTTGAGCTAGCTGCGAGTCAATTCGAAACAACCTTTCTACTTATGAATGTAAAGGTAACGTTGCATACACACCACCCTTCTTAAACTCCATTTACAGAATTATACTGAATATATCATTATTATCGATGAAGTGATTAATATATAAATTATGTACCCTTCTCAAACTCCATTTACGAAATTATACTGAATATATCATTATTATCGATGAAGTGATTAATATATAAATTATGTACTTATTCATCGAGTTGGGCCTATAAATTGTCAATTTGTCTAGGCCCATATAATCTCCGACTCTCTTTTTCCGGCCCATGCAACACGAAAGTCCATACGATGTGTTAAGAATTATTAATATCCAAAATAATAATTAAAAAAATAAACGAATTAATTATTATTTTATTAAACTATATAATATACTCTAACACTTTAAGAAATCAACATCAAAAATTCCAAAGTTGACCTTAAAAATTTTAAGCGTTTCATACAAATTCTAATATGTCTCAACGTCATCTATATACAAACCACAATATTTTAATACTTTCTATAGCTTTTGTCAAATTGGTGATTTTTTCACTTTGTCTTAATTTTAATTAATGAATAAAATCACTCGATATTTACCGATGAAAAGTGTTTTTATAATAAAACAGTAAAGATTTTATTAGCTTAGTTGAAACAACATTTTATAATAACAAACTTGTAATAGATAATATGGATAAATTACTAAACTATTTGGTTTTTAATTGAAATTATATACCCCGATCTATCGTCAATGGTATGCATATATCATTCGTTATACTTTTGGGACATTGGTGCCACTGCCGTCCAAAAAGTAGAGCACATATACCCTTCACTCTAACGGGACACTAAATAGGGACACATGACGCAATCTTATCCGTCGATCCAATATTTAATAAATGTCGGCTTAGTGGATAAAATTATGACACATGTATATCCGTTAGTATAAAGAGTATATATACTCTAATTTTTGGACGACAGGGACATCAATGTCTCAAAAATATGACAGAGGGTGTCTACATACCATTTATGATAGTTCGGGATATATTTTTCTTCCTTCCCATTATAAAATTAGAATAACAATTATTACAAGAGTAAAAGAGTAAAAATTATCTGCTATTTTCTAAATATAAAAATGTTTTATTATGAAAAACAATTACATTTAGTTATTACTTCTTCTATTTCAATTTATTTGTTCTATTTTAATTTGACACATAATTATGTGGAATTAAAAAGTTATCAAAAGATGTTCAGACAAACAAATTAAAACGAAACACGACGCATTATGACATATTGCTAAAATCTTACACGCATGAAGCTACATTTTGATTGGACGAGCCACGTATATCCATTCATTCACATTAACGGCGTTAAACCCGTTTTCTTTTGCCGTTACCTAAACGAATCCCTTTTTTGGCCCGAAATATTTGTGTACAATTTTTTCAAGAACAAAATAACTGGTGGCAGTGTGTGTGTGTGTGAGAATTAGCCAAGATCTGTGAATTTTTTGGGTAGATCTGTTGGTTGGGTTTGTTGATAAAGATTCAATTTTGATCTTGTTTAGAGAAAAGATGAATATATTCAGGCTTGCTGGGGATATGACCCATTTGGCTAGTGTTCTTGTTTTGCTTCTCAAGATCCATACTATTAAATCTTGTGCTGGTATGTTTTTTTATCTCAAATTATGATACCCCTTTTATCTGTTTTAGTTATAAATGTTGAAATTTAGTGTTTTGCTGGTTTTTTTTTAATTGGGATTTGTAAATGTGTTGTCTTGGAAGGTGTTATGTGTAGTTTTTGAGATTTTATCAGAATGTAGTTTTTTTTGTTGAGCTGAATGGATTGTATTTCATGTTGTTGAAGTTGGGTTTTTATGGGAATTGTGATGAATTTTTGTGTTTTTAAGGTTTGTTTGTTTTGTTGTAATGTTGATTTGGATAGGTGTTGAGGCAATTTGTTCTTTCCTGCTGAGTTTTGAGTTTTGAATTGTTGTTTGATGCCTGTTGTTGCTGGTGGGAGGTGGAAGGTATCCGTGGAATTAGTTGAGGTGTGTGAAAGTTGGCCTGGACACCATTGTCATATATAAGAAAGAAGTGTTGTTTGCTGTCATTTTTAGTTCTTATAGAAAAACTGTCTTGATAGGTTGAATTTTGGATTAAAATGTATTAAGTTTTGCACAGGAATGTTGTACATTTAGATACTGTTGTCAAAGGTGCGCTTAAAGCGCACTTAAGCCTTGAAGCGAGACTCAAAACACGTTGAGCGTTTCGCCTCGCTTGATTCGCGCGTTTTAGTGTTTCATTAAAGCTCTAAGATAAGCTTTTACTTGTGAATGAAGATTTCGTGAAGAGACGACTTTATTGTAAGACGATTCAATTACTTTGTCCATACATTTGTTACCCATGCTTATAATTATTAGTCTTGGACTAAACCTAAATATATTTGTCTGTTTTCTCCATTTGCGCCTTTTCTTATTACAGCCCACACTTTATTTCTGCTTAAAGTTCCAACTGACCTTAGGGCTTTTTTGCGTTTAAAGCGCACTTAAGCCCTGAAGCGAGCCTCAATTCACGTTGAGCGCTTCGCCTCACTTAATTTGTGCTTTAATGTCATCATCAAATCTCTAAGATAAACTTTTCCTTGTGAATGACGATTTCCTGAAGAGACAACTTTATTGTAAAAAGATTTTGTCTATATATTTGTTATCCATGCTTATAATTATTAATCTTGGACTAAACCTATATATATTTGTACGTTTTCTCCATTTGCACCTTTTCTCATTAACACCCATCTTTATTTGCCTTAAAGTCCCAACAGACCTTATCGCTTTTTTGCGCTTTTCGCTTTTGATAACACTGCATTAAGATTGAGGTTGCTCTTGGATTTGTTGGTTAAGGGATGTTACTGAGCTTAAATCTGGGCAGACTTTATTTGAGGCAATCTGTTTGTGCCAGCTGGTTTCATAATTGTGTTATTCTGAAAATCTTGACTTTTTATGATAAATTTGTGTGAGCTTTTCACATTGTTCGCAACTATGGTCCAGAAATGGGAGAAAAATATTGAAGATATAGTGTACTGCTAATAATGAAGAAAGTGAATTATTTGTGAATAGCTTGTCCAATGAACAGAAATGTTGCTTTCTGCTGCATTAAGTAGCTGTTATTTGGGTTATAAACTCCTGTTACCCTGTATATTGCACTATTGCAGAAAGCAGAATCTAACACTTCATTGGCTAATAGAGTGTTATTCTTTAGAAACTAAATGAGAAGCGTCAAACAGAAACGAAATTATAATGCCGGAGAGGTCCTTTTCCTTTAGATTGTTCGGGAGCAAATAATTAGAGAATAGTTGTTAATAAGTGGAAATCACTAGTATTCTTTTAGGAAAAGAATAAACATCATGAGAAACAGGGGAGAATTTTTTTTAAGAGAGACATAATCTTTAACTCCTTTTTTGGTTAACTTTTCTAATGGAGAAATATTATCCTCGAAAGGTTCAAGTAACTCTGGATCTGAAGGTGCTTTTGCAAGGTGTAAATGTCAAACATGGACATGAGATATGTAAGAAAAAGAAGGTGGTGAGCTGAAAGCCGTCATGTTAAGGGATTGTGCTCCTTTTACATTTTAGTTTTCTTATCTCTAAGGGGAAAAATCTTGCTTCATGCGACATCATTAACATTGGAATGGTACATTAGGGAAATATCCAGTTTCTAGACTATGTTTATTAATGGTTGAGTTATTTATTCACAGGTGTTTCTCTGAAGACGCAAGAGCTATATGCTCTTGTCTTTGTTACTCGCTACTTGGACATATTTACAGACTTTATTTCACTATACAATACTACAATGAAGTTGGTTTTCTTGGGAAGCTCTTTGTCAATTGTGTGGTACATGAGGCATCACAAAATTGTTCGCAGATCTTATGACAAAGACCAAGATACTTTCCGTCATGTTCTCCTTGTGGTTCCTTGCCTTGTATTGGCTCTTGTTATACATGAGAAGTTTACCTTCAAGGAGGTATTAATGCACTCTCTATAGCTCATTGAAATTAATTTTTTGTTGCATTTCATATTATTATGTCACTTGGATGTGCTTCCACTTTCTCCTTAATTGGTATATTCATTATCAAGGACATTTGGTTGCATTTTTGAACAGATAATGTGGACCTTTTCCATATTCTTGGAAGCTGTCGCCATCCTTCCTCAGCTTGTCTTGTTGCAGAGAACAAGAAATATAGACAACTTGACTGGACAATACATTTTACTCTTGGGGTGATACATCTTTCCTTTCTTTCCTTTTGCAAGAGTTGATTATGCTCATGTCTCAGTATCTTTCCTTTTATTCCTTTTGCAAGATTTGATTATGCTCATGTCTCAATATCTTTCCTTTTTTTCTTCTTATTTTGTTTACTAAGGGTTTCTTTCTCCGTCTCTTTTATTTTGTTTTCATGAAGATCTGTCTCTATCTGTCATGCTGTTTTGTTTTTTTGGGTGAGGTGGGCCGGTGGGGGATGGGTATCCGCTTGTAGCAACTACGTCTCATTAAGGTTATCGGATATTTATGTGAACAAGCTTGATAGGCTATTGTTGGATCCATAATTGTTGGCGTCTTTTCCTTGAGATTTGTTTTAAATAGCTTCTTTATTCATGGAGAGTCACATCTCTCTCTCTCTCTCTCTGTTGATTGGTTAGAAAGTTAAATGAACTTCAAATAACAGGTTCTCGGTGCTTGTTTTTCTATTTATTATTTTATAGAAGAAATTATGATAAATAGGCAAAAAGTTTAGAGTATGTCTAAATATAGGAATGAAGGAATAGGAAGAACATATAACTAATGGTGCATTGACAAATTGTCATGAGAGAAGTGAACCAGTAACCGACAGATACAATAGCCTGGGCTAGCGTAACTTCCCCAGGTAATCTTTTGTTGACCATGTGGACCTGGATAGAGGGAAATGGATACCAAGGATTCATAATAGCCAATCCTAACTAATTTAGGAATGAGGAGTAGTAAATTGATTGATTGATTGATTCTCGGAGTTCAATTCTTAGTCCTCGTCTGAAAAATAAACTTCTGAGCCCAAAAACAGCTACACACTGTCTGAGGAACTGATTTCAGTTGCTGGGCAGTTGGTGTAATTTTTCTTTACAGAGTTCACTATAAGCTTGCTGAGTGTGTCACCAAGTTTATACCCTATAGTGCCATAGATTCTCTAGAGGTTGAGAAGTCTGAACTAGTTTCGATTGGCAGACAAGGTCATGCAATCTTACAAGATAATGTATTGATGTTATTATTATTATTATTAATTCTGTATGATCTGATTTTATGGGTGAGTATATAGATCCAGAGTTTAAAATGTCGTATATCCTGATACATGACCGGATAGGTAATGCTACTTATGCCTAAAAATTTGCTTCGCACAACCAGGAAATTAACAACATCAAATCATTGGCAGGTTACAAGGGTGTTGTGCAGTCAACTTAACACCCTAAAGTGTAGTTGTCTTTTATTTCTTCTTCAGTATGTGAGAATTTCCAATGCATGTTCTATTGGTAAGACAATTGGGGTTTAAAAGTTCTGTCTGGAAGGTCGAGATGACGAAAAGTAAGGAGGGGGAATGGATCCTCTTTTTAAAATTGTAAAAATGTTCAGAATGGTGAAGCCTGATGGTCTGATACTGTCCTTGTACCTCCTCTTGTTGTATGTATTTCTTTGTAGTGGGTTGTGAAATTTGCTCTGTTTTCATTTGCTTAAGGTCGTTTTAGGGCGTATCATTGAAACAATTCTTCTTGTTGAACGTTCCGTTAAGGTATAAATACGTAATTAAGCTATTAGATAAGCTGGTCACATAATTCATCAGGTATTAGATTGACAGATTTGCCTCATTCGAGTCTCCGCCTCACATCCCTTTCTTACTGAGACGTCGTTCGACAACCACCACCTTTGGCTACGATGAACATATTGCTTGTCAGCCAACGGGATATGTAACAATCCTTTGTGCTATTACAAACCAATGCGGGCTCTTGGATTATGAGCGTTCTGGAAAATTTTGGAGATATGGGATTAGCAACCATTGTTTGATCTCGCTCTTCACATTGTTCATACGTGACCATGGAAATGATGACAAATTTACCTAACATGTTTTATTGATTCTTGTGTTGCAGCGCATATCGGTCACTTTACATCTTGAACTGGGTATACCGCTACTTCACAGAACCACACTTTGTACATTGGATAAGTATGAATCGCCACCCACCTCTCCTCATTTCTTTTGCTGTTCGTTTATTCCTTGCAGACGGTCATCTTTTTAAGGTTTCTGTTTCATGTATTTCGTTATGAAAATGACAACTTTCTATGTTTCATTGCTCTTTTGTGTTATGGCAGCCTGGATTGCAGGCCTCGTGCAGACATTGCTTTATGCTGATTTCTTCTATTATTACTTCCAAAGGTAATTTTTTAGCATTTCCGTATAAAACCAACCATACACGACCTACATTCTTTTAACGTTATAATAAGCCATCGTTCCTCGTTTGCAGCTGGAAGAATAACACCAAACTCGAACTTCCTGCCTGAGCTCATATAGAAGTAAACAAGAGCTGGCTGAAGAATGATCCCGATGAACGTTTATAGGCTAGGGTTATTCTCTGCCCCGTCCCCCGTCTGGGTTTTCCTTCTTTCGTTGGCTATAACTAGGTCAAGAGTAAGAAAAACATGATACAAATCATATTTAGAGTCTTGTTTTGCATCAAGAATCATGTCTTTGCTGCTAAAGTAGATTGTTAAAAAGCATATTCTTTATGTAACAAGAAAACTTTGTGACTTCATTTTTGTTGTACTAGAGATTTTGTTTCTTGAACTTTATTATTAGTTCAAGAAAAAAGAGAAAAGTATCACAACTTCCCTTTTTAATCCGCGGTTATTACGGTTTCTTTCTAGTAGACTTTACACTGTTTTTCTTTTTAAAAACTATGCTTTTTTGATTTGATGCTCTTAAGCCGAGTGTCTTTCGGAAATAGCTTCTCTACCTTGATAAGGTAGTGGTAAGGTTTGCGTATGTTTTTTGTTTTGTCTTGCAAGAAGGCTATACATGTTCTCTTTATCTATATGAATCTGTCCATCTTTAATTAGAGGTCTTCGGAAAAAATATATGTAGGAAGTGCTTAATGGATGGACAATAGGATGAAAATAACAAGCAGCAAAAAATACACGTTCTGGAGTTATAAATTATTTCATTAAGGGTAACAAAGGAATTTTAAAGTTAATTTGTTTCTAACTATAGTAAGGTGATATTTTTTTTTTGGGACGGACTAAAAAGAAAAGGATGCCACGATTTTTATACCCCTCTAAAGCTAAATAAAGAAAATATAATATGGTGCAAACTGCAAATAAATTTTAGTAAGATATAATATTTTTGGTAGTAGGAAATAAATAAATTAAAAAAAACTCTTGAATTATGGCTCTTGAATCCCCTATTTAAGTTCTAAACTATCACGATTTTTTTGTTTCCTTCTTCACATTAACTAAAATACTTTACCTTTTTTATAATGATAATTATGATTTATAATAACTTAAAACATAGATCTAAATGCATATTTCTTTTTCTTAAGCTCAACGAAGTCAGCCATGGAACATAGTATGTTCTTTATTGCAGATGATATCATATATAGCATCCTTATAATGCTACGTGTTAAATCATTGATACGTTTTCAATGTGTTTCTAAGTCATGGAAAAGTATAATCGGTGACAAAATATTCAGAAAAGTTCACCATGATCGATCCAAATCATTGTCGAGTTCCAAAAAGTCGTTTTTGTTTGCAACGATTGATAGTGTGTACGAGTTTCGACCCTTCGAAAATCCACAAGTTATATTGGTAAGACAAAAGTTTCCTTTAAAGAGATTCCAACATGTTCCAACTTTGGGCTCATGTGATGGTATGGTTCTATTAAAAAGTCATCTAGGTTATAAATCGTTTGCTTTATGGAATCCATATAGTAACGAATATGGAATATATGAATGTCCATATGTGAAAACTTATAGCTGCACAACTCCACATGCATGTGGATTTTGTTACGATTCTTACGCGGATGACTACAAAATTATATTGATCTATAGATCGTTTTACGCTGTTTATAGCCTAATTAGGAATAGTTGGGAGAAGAAATCAAGTGTTCATGTGAAAGAACTGAATGTAAGATCATGGGATTGCAGTCCGGGAATAAACACAGAAAATCGTGTGTTTTGGTCAATAGAATGGAAAATTCACCAGTTAGTAGGTCGAAATTCTAAGATTATATACTTTGACGTGAAATCAGATGAACTGAAGGAGCTCCCAAAACCAAATTTTATAGGTGAAAACAATCAATTGTATAGATTGACTTCTTTGAAAGGTTGCGTGGGTTTATTTGGTGGTATAATCTCGAGCAAAACATTTGACGTTTGGATAATGGAACAACACGAATGGAAATTATCATTAACTATTACATGCATACATTATGTCTTGTGCGGTCCATTTGTAAAGAATAGTGTGATTTTGGTCGATGCAACGAATCATGATGAAATTTTCTTTCACATCAGAACGGCTGAGTCTCAATATTGTGCCATCTATGATTTGGAACGACATCGATTCGTTAATCAAATTAATATGTTCAACAATTTGCGATGTTATATGGTTCCAATATTTTCGGAGAGTTTATATTTTCCGAAAATCGAGAGAAAGAGAAAGAGAAAGAGACTCAGCTGAGCAGAAAAAGAACAAAAAGAGACTCAGCTGAGCAGATGCAGATGCAGATTGAAGTGGTAGGTTGAACCAAAGGATTTCATGAAATTGAGTTTGTTTTTTGTTTAAAGATTGCAATAATGTTGGAAATATAATATTTGAACATTAGGTTTAGCATTACAATTCACCTCTTTATATGATGTTTTCAATCTGTTTTCAACTCATGCTCATGAAGATCATGAAGTACAGAAAATCGAATTATTAAATCAAATCATTATTTTTTGTTATTTGGTATTCGGTAATTTCTAACAGACCGAATATCTTTTATATGGAATCAGAGGAATATGCGGCGATTTTTTTCCAGAAATCCCCTACGAAAAATACAGACTATTCCTTTCTATCAAATCGATCATAACCACTACCTGCATTCCAGGAAATTGTGCACCACAAATAAGAGCTAATAAAGAGACCCACAATTCCGTAGAAAGACATCACGATTCCTTGTGGAAAAAAATGATTTGCTCAGGCGGAAAAAAAGATAAAAAATTTCTACCAAGATAACTGGAAGTTCCAACTAATAAGAAGCTTAATGAACCTAAAAAAAGGATCAAGGCCCAGCAAAAAATACTTATTTTTTGAGATCCCGTTATAAGTTCTTATTTGGTATTCGGTAATTGGGTATTCAGTATGGTATTCGGGAGTAAAATTTTAGAATTATGGAATTCGGGTTTGGATTTGGTATGGTACATTAGTACCATTTGATATTTGGTATTTTCCGAATACCGAATTATTTTACTTAATAAAGGTAAAGTTAAAGAATAAACATAAACAACCCAAATACATGTCTTTTAGTTGTATCAATTTGTTTTTCTTTTGGTTGTATCAATTTGTTTTTCTTTTGGTTGTCTTCTTACTTATTGGTCTTCTATTATATCGTGCCTCCACATAAAAAAATAAAATTGATGGAAGAAATAGTATTAACTTTGTAATACAATCAGCTACAACTTCAATACATTTGTAGACTTTGAAATTTTGTAGGACTCTACAAGACGTGTTCAATTTGAGTTGGGATTCTAAAAGGTGTGTTCAGTTCCAATTAGAATTCTTGGAGACTACTCAACCCTAAACCGTTCATATCTATATAAAGGGTACTATATTCCCTTGAAAATGCATCTCAAATATCTCGAATATTCCACAAAAGTCATGAAATATTCATAAAAAGGTCAAATCTAAATCATCCTAGTTTCAGAAATACGCCACTAACGGCCCTCGAATCATGGATAAATCGAATGGAGAGTAGAATTAAGGGAGAAACAAAATTGTACCCACATATTTATCAATAAAGTTATGTTTCTTCATATTTTATTTGTGTGGTTGATTTATTTTCCATATGTTTAAAATTTGTTGCAAACTACATTATTACCGAATACCATACTAAACAAAATTGAATTTACTGATTACCGAATTACTAAACCAAAGTTTAAAACTTTGATATTTAATATCTACTTTTAACTATCAATTATCAAATTGAAAATTTAATAATGCCGAACCAAATACCGAACACCCACCCTAAAAGAGTACGAATATGGAATATGTTTTCAATCTGTTTTTTTACTCATGAAGAGTACGGTGTGGAATGGTCAAGTTGGGGCATTGGATGGTTACAATAAATACAGAATTATTTTAAAGAATTTATTTTCCTAATAAAATATATTTTTAAAAAAAATTTGTCCAACCAAATATGTAAAAATAAAAAACATTTTTCAGTTTTTTTCTCATCTATACCAAATACACTCTTCAAGGAATTCAAACTTTTATTCCTATGAGAAATTCAAACTTTTATTCAAATTTAAAAGTTTGAAGCTCGAGCATATTAGGTTAGAGTGCACATGGACATAGAGTTATTTTTTAATTAATCAAATCCTAAAATCGAAGTTCGAGCATATTATGTTAGTGTCACATGAATATATAGTTACTTTTGAATTTATCAGACCCTAAAATCGATGACAAACACTAATTAAAAAATAAAAAAAAATAAAGTACTAATAGTTATTTGTATTTCCTACTCCCAAAATATTTCAAAAAGTTTTATCATTTTCTTATAAAGTCATGGCATTAGGAACGAGAATGAAACATATTTCTTATATAGTTTTTTTTTTTTTTAATAAAAGTTTTTAGTTAATGATATTAGAACTTTTTGATATTTTAGAACTCTAAATTAAATTACTTATAATTTATTATCTATTAATAATTTTTTAAAATATAGTATCCAACATATTATATTGAAATAAATAACTTATATTTTATTAATTTGAAAAATCTTTTTTCAAGTTATATAATAAAATACTTACTTTTTAGATACAAAATTATAAACAGATACTATTGACTAGTTATATATAAAAATAAAAATTACTGCCTATGAAAGATGTTTTAGTGGCCTTACTTTAAGTCATCCACAAATATATTTGATTTTTAGACTGAAAAATTCTTAAATTACCATGGGATAAACAAAGTTTCGTCTAAAGAGATTCCAACATGTTCCAACTTTTCACTTATATGATAATTTAGTTCTATTAAGACATTGTATAATTTATAAATCATATGGTGTGATATTCCTATGTTAATTAATATGGAATACATGAAAGTCCATATGTGAAGATAGTGTATTTTGGTCAATGAAATAAAAAATTAACCACTTAGTAAGTAGAAATGAACCACCTAATTAGATCTATTTTAGAATCAAAATTTATAAATAAAAATCTCCAATATTATCAGTAGACTTCTCCAAGAAAAGCTATATTGATTTATATGATATTAAAATCTATAGCAAAACATTGACGTTTGGATAAGGGAATGATGAAAAATTAATAATAACTATTACTCGCAATGTCCTTTGTGAATAGTTTGTAAAGAATTGTATATGATGGCATCCAGGACTTTGGCAAGTAGTTGATGAGAATCTGTTTGAAGCCGTCCACGAAGTTGTTCTATGGTTCAGCAAGCTGGTCAATTCAGAAAATTCACAACAGCTGCTTACTGTTCCACATGATAACATACCAGACTTCATGAAACGAAGTCCTCCTTCCTCATATGCGCATTCTCCTCTGTTTTCAAGCATGAGCCTACCTGTTACACTGCACAGTACAAAACTAAAAAGCATGATCGGTAGTGCGCCATGATTGCTGTATAATAAAAGCAAAAAAGTAATGCATATATATTGGCCCTCTGTTGGCAAGTATTTTAAGGAATCAACCATGATTGATTTGTGGTTTCAATGGAAAAAACTTGGTCCGAGACATATGCTAATAGTCAAAGTTGAAGAGCAAGGTAATTAGTTAGGACTTCATGTTTTTTGTCTTCTTTATGATTCTTTTATAGTTTTTTGTTTTAACTTGGTTATTCTCTTGCTCGTCCATTTGGAATAGGAGCAGGAGCAGAGCCATCTGGAGCTGGAACATCAAAATGTCCTAAACTAGGTGGCGTTTGAAAAGACTATGAATTTTTGTATCGCAGATGTAATTTTTATTTTGTCTGAACATCATTTTGTCTACCTGTTATATGGTAAGCACTATATCCAATATGTCTATATGTTGTAAGCATTATATCCATTCTGTTTACCTGGGTTGCAATTCAAAAGAACTGGAACCTTGAAAGGACCAGTCAAAGGAATTGATGTTATATGGGAAGCACTTTATCCATTCTGTCTACATGTTATATGGGAAGCACTATATCCATTCTGTCTACCTATTATATGGTAAGCACTAGAATAGATCAAACATAAAAAATAAAGGCTCTATGTGTGAAGTCAACCTACATGTACACTGCAGAGTATTCATAGTCATTTCATAATGAGTTTCAGTATTTATCGAGCAAAGATCATACATAGTATTTCACGGGTACCCTGTATATTTGGACAATTTTTTAAAATGTTTGCACGTCTACCTTTTTTTTGGCTTAAAGTTGATGCATTTCCGAACGAAGTTAAGGTAAAAATAGTTGAACTTCAGCTTTAAGTAAATGAAGTTCGTATGCCTGAAATCTTAAGTCATATATGCTTGAACTTCAGTCATATAAAACTTGAGACATTTTGTTCGAACCACATGTTTGAAGTTGTTTCAAAGTGGGTAACAATATTAGTATGTATGTACACACAAATATTACTTTAAGAACTCGGAGTTAGTGAACTTAAGCTTATAAAGACTATAAACAAAACGAATTGAGCCTACGGCTCCCATTCCCTGTATGAATGTAATGTAGTAATATATATTATATCCTTATTTACCAAAAAATAAATAAAATTGTATATGATTTTAATTAACTGCACTAATAATAACGAAATTCCTTTTCAAAATGTGAAAAAATCACCATAATCAATCTAAAGAGTCGAATACCAAGAAACTATTAAGGTTACAAATAGACAAACAATCACACATTAAAATTTAAGATTTTAAAGAGTCAAATTCCAAATCTTAATTTATCAATTTGACCAAATAAACTATGTCAAGTTTACAAGATAATTAAAAGTAGCCTAATTAGAAAAGTGCAACATTTTCATGTGTGATATGCTGCTTCATTAATAGTTACATGCAGATCCTCCTCCATCTTGATGAATCATAGCATCGATTTCATCACCATTTTTTAATCCAAGCTTCATAAAACATACACAAAATAAATTTATGTAATTTTTAAGTCAACGATAAATTAAAGTAAATTAAATTATGCAAATTAAAATCTTACTTCATTTACGGTCTTCTTTGGAGAAAGACGTTTGCCATCAAAGAAAAATCGAAATACTTTATAGTTCATCATTTGTTTTTTTGAACTGTATGACATGAATATATCCTTCATAATTGTACTGGGATTCACTTTGAAATGAAGAATTGTATCATCCTACAAAAAAAGAAAAATATAGCCCATGTAAACTCGAAGTCTGAATAAGATAGAACGTACATATTTTAAAACAATTTAATTAGGAAAGGAGAAAACATATAAAAGTATAAAACAATTTCAAAGACTAAAAGTGCATTTATGCCACAACAAATATATAGCCCATGTTCTCTCGGAGTCTGAAGAGGATTGAACGTATGCCGACTAAGAAGTGTATATCTATAAGTATATAACTCACAATAATACAAAAAAAAAAGTAGGAAATGATGAACCTGAGCTTTGATTTTGAGCTTTATGAATTTTCTTGATCCTTCTGCCATTTTTTTCTTCAATTTTCTTGGAAAAAATTGAGAAATAATAAAAGATACAAATAATTGGTGTAATTTAAAGATAAAGTAATAAAGTGTACCCTTTTGTCCTCATTAGCTAGTAAGTATTAGTATAGATAATGCTTTATTCTGTTTTCTGTATAATTTCCATTTTCATGCAACTTTTACTAATTATTGCTCAAAGTGTTGAAAGAAAAAAAGACCGCACATAAATAAAAATAATAGTGTAGTGAACATAAATTAAGTAAAATAACAAAAAAATATACAAAATTTGGTTAACTAGTCCAAACAAAACTACCCAAAAAATATTAAAACATAACCTTATAACATATCCCTTCCGTTCTTTTTTATATGTCACCTTTTTAAATGATGAATATGTTAGATTTCAAAAATTAAAATGCATTTGGATGACTATTTAAATTTTGAGTTTATTTTTGGAACCAATTTTTTTCACCAATTGATCCAAAAATTTTAAAAAATTAAATTTTTCCCACCTCAATTTTCCTATACATTTGTGTAAAAATGTTTAATTTGTTTGTTGATATTTCATTTTCAAAATCAGATTTTATAAGATAGTGAATGGAATAAGAAGTTAATGTATGAAGTACTCCAATGAATATTAATTACTTATAGATTTCCTAGGTTGGTCAAAATATATATTTTTAAGACTAATTAACTACTCTACCAAGGGTATAATGGGAAGAATATGGTAATTTATGTATTGATTTAATAAAATGATAAGTATTATGGTCTAACTATTTATAGAAAGTGATGACATATAAAAAAGAACGGTGGGAGTCATTGATAGCAATCAACAATAAAAATTTAACAATATAGACAAGAACAATACATTAATCGCATACTCAAACATGTCATTGATTCAATTGTAATTATAACTCATTAAAAATAAATTGTTCTTTTTTCCTCTTAATTTTGTCACTCAAATTAAAACTTGAACTTTTTCAAAGGAGATAGTAACAAACTGTTCTTTTATATAATAATCTTTCCACATTCTACGAACAATCTCTTCCCGATAAACTCTGAACGGCTCGTATGTTGTTTAATAGACATAGTTAATATGGTTGTTGGGCATGTTGTTTAATAGATAGATATGTTTATTTAATAAGGTTGGTGGACATGTTGTTTAGTAATAGATAGAGATATTTAATTAAGGTTGGTAGGCATGCTATTTAATTAATAGATAGATGTTTAATATGGTTGGTGGACGTGTTGTTTAATTCACTAATTAGTACATAGAAATTTTACGATTATATACTTTTGACATGAAATTAAATGAACTCAAAGAGCTATTGAAACCAAATTTTATAGGTGATGAATGCTGATGAACTATTTCGTCTGATTTCTTCGAAATGTTATATTAATTCATATGATGACAATACATATATCGAAGAATTAAACTTTTAGATCATGAAACAAGACGAATAGATGTTAGCCATTAACAAAACAACAAAATACATAGCTTAACATAAAATAGGGAAGTGCAACATATTCATGTGTGATATTTCTTCATTACTCAATGTGCAAAACCTCCTCCTTCTTGATCCAACATAGCATCAATTTCATCACCATCTTCTAATCCAAGCTTCATAAAGTCCAATAAATACGCAAAAAAATATATTAGAAAAGTTAAACACGAAGACTATTGCGATATAAAATTGATCTATGTAACGAAAAATTATATCTTACTTGATTTACAGTACTTCTTGGTGAAACGCGATTGCCATTGTAGAGAAATCGAACTGTTTTGTAATTTAGGATTTGCTTCCTCTCAGAGTATGACATGAATATCCTCTTCATTATTGAAGTAGGCTTAACTTTGTAGTACATAAATGTACCATCCTACAACCAAAAATAAAAAAAAAACATTAAAAAAATAATATTACTTTAAAATTTAATAAATTCGAAGATTAGAAATGTAATTCACAATGATGTTGAAAAATATTTTTAAAAAAATGTCTTTTTTAACAACTTTTTTATTTCAGTTTTCAATATAACATGTTTAAGACCAGAAAGTTAAAAGGGCATTTTAGTACATTTGAAATATCT
Source organism: Solanum tarijense (assembly GCA_029582385.1). Classification (NCBI taxonomy): domain Eukaryota; kingdom Viridiplantae; phylum Streptophyta; class Magnoliopsida; order Solanales; family Solanaceae; genus Solanum; species Solanum tarijense. Next base: position 19,638 of record JAJONW010008248.1, on the reverse strand, counting down.
TTAATTTGAAATCACAAAATTTAAAAGTCATTTTACTTTCTTAAACTGTGTCAAGTTAAAATAGAACAACCAAATTGAAACAAATGAAGTAATATAGTAATAGTAGAGGCATTTAATCAAAGTTTTCATGATTATTTAACAAAAAAACCAGTGTTGTTTGAACAAGGAAATAAAATATTCCCTCCGCTTTTAAACTATTGTCATGTTTCACTTTTCGAGAGTTAATTTGACTATTTTGCAGAGTTCAATTTGATTAGGTTGATTCAATTTTTTAAAATTTAAAATTTTAATAGTTAAAAACTATACAAAAATAAATACTACATTTTGCTATTCTAATGTCGATTTGGTTAAATACTACATCTTAAATGTTGATGGAAATTTATATAAGTTTGAAATACGAAAAGCAAAACATGACAAATATTTTAAGACGATGAATTAGTAAAGGAACAAAAAGGGCAAAAATGTAGTCCAAAGCATACTACGGTAAACAAGTTAATACACACAAAGAGGCGGGGCAAAGATTTGTAATTTATATATATATATAGGGATGATTACGCCCAACACACGTACACATATTGAATAAGTTCGATCTATAGACATTAGGACCTTCTAAAACGATGTACTAAATTTATCGGATATATAGTAACTCTAAAAAGCGAAATGAGGAACTAACCTGAGATTTAATTTTGAGATTTATATGGTTTTTGTCACTTGGTTCTTCAAATGGCCTCTTGTTTCTCTTATTTCCTTCCATTTTTAAAATTTTTGGGGAAAAAAATTGAGAGTGAATTAAGTGAAGAAAAATAATTACAATTGGAAGAAAATATTAAGAGAGATGACAAAAATAAAACAAGAGTGAAGTAAATGCAATGTCATAAAAAGTACAAAAGTTATTCTTTCCATGTTTGTCTATTATCTAGAGGCACAAGCAAAGCAAAAAAAGTAGTTCAATTTATTAGAAACAACTATTCATACGTTATGGTGGAATAATAAGTATTTTCGTTATTTCAAAAAGGGCAATAACAACCATAATTATATTCCCAAATTAGTGATGGAGTCAAAACTTTTACTAAGACGAAGAAGTAAACATAGAAATTAGCTAATGGAAATTCAACATCTACTCTATATACATAAAAAATAATTTTAATCATGCATATATAATATCATTTTCCGTCGAATTAAGGAGGCTTAGATGAACCCCGGATATAAATTGGTTTCGTTCATAATAGAGATGTTACATGGTAATAATTTCTAAAAAGAGTCCTTCGAAAAATAACAATCCTTTTTTTTTCCTCAGATCTAAAAGATTTTATTTATAATTAAGGATCATCCATATAAAAGGAAAATGACGTATATGAAACAGTTCCATCAACATCTCTTTCAAAAGCGTTAATTCCATCAACATCTCTTTCGAGAGCGTTAGTAACAAGAAAAGGAGATGCTTCAAAAAACATTTATGCACAAAAAATCCATAAAAAAAAAATATATCAATTTAATTAGCCAGCTAGTGGTTTAACTTTTTCTATGTTTAGAAAGATTTGCTACTGAGGTATAAATTTATGCAGAAAAAATCCATAAAAAAAAATCATATCAAATCCTTTCAGATAACTTTAAAAAGTAATATTCCAAAGCTTTTATTTAACTAGCTAGTTCAACTATTGCTCTGTTTGGAAATAATTACTACAGAGGGAAAAAAGTTTCTACAGAGTAAAGTAATCCAAAAATATGAATATAAAATATATCAAATCTTCAAAAGTAGGAAAATGATTATATAAATAGGAGTTGCTTCAATTATTTTTGTCGTTGAGCATCTGAATTCATAATAAAGTGTTATTATTTAATACTTTCGATATATTTTGTTTTTTGAAAAGTGTGTATTTTCAAACGTCTAATATATATATATATCGTTTAAGTATACAATCAAATCTCAATTGGAATAGACTTGAGATTTTACAAATTATTAAGATTAGATGGATATAATTAAAAAAAAAAAGTGACATATTTTAAGTGTTTAAAATTCTGATGAGTTGATTTTTTTTAAAAAAAAATTATTAACTTGTTGGAAGCTACAAATGCTAGAGTTGTGTTATTTTTGTGAATTATTCATATATGAATATCATTTTTGGATTTTATCTTAAAAAAAATGGTTTTTTCTCAAATGGAAAACTCAATGGTGAAATGAATGTTTTAGCAATTCAAACTACTATAATTTATGATTTCTAATAACTACAAATTTCAAATTTGTTCAATAACAATAATAATTAAATTCACAGTCAAATAATTATAGACATCTAATAACAATAATAATTTGTATCCTACATGATGTCTTACGTATATTATGCCACATAGAATGTGAGTTTACTAGTTTAATTTTATACAAGTTTAACTGTCTACTTGTGCTCACCCCAAAATTGGAGGATATAAATATCAGTTGAAGCCAAGTTAAAGGACATATTTACGTATCATGCGTTTACGCATACATTTGCAAAATATTAAGAAAATAAACTTGAAACAGTAGGAATACTAAGAAATAAGAATATTACAAAACTTAATAAATAAAAAATAATAGAAAAAACTATAGTCTAGGAAAACATAAAGTATCCAAATATGTATAATTTACAAGACTATACATATTATTGCTGTAATAATTGCATATGGTTGTCTTCACTAATTGTTTTTGTTTAGGATTATAGATATATAATTCATGATGCCATGCTTTATGAAGAATAATTTCACCATTCTTTGTGCACCACAAAAGCTTATAACAATGCCTTAAATAATTATCACAAGAAGGTAATGCTATGTTGCAAAATTTCGACCATTTCGATCCATCTTGTTCCTTGATCCAGATGTCCAATTTAAAATCAAAGTTTTTTCCACCATATAAAATAAGATGACCTTTCAAAATAGACAAACGATACGATTCACTACTTTTAACTACAAAATCTGGTGTGGGAAGCTCCTTGAATTCGTCCGACTTCACGTTAAAATATATAATTGTAGATGTGTTATTAAAGGATCGACAAAATTCTTTATGATTTCGACACCAATATACACAACCCTCAATGCTGATTCCTGTATTACAAAAATCTGATCGAGAACAACTAGAAAGGATACTTTTGCTCTAATAAAGAAAGAGTTGTTTTCTTTCTCCAAAAATTTCTATTCGTAGAGCAAACAACATAAAACGACGTATAAATCAATATTACCTTGTAGTCATCAGTTGCAGAATCATAACACAATCCACTAGTACAAGGACACGTGGACTTGGACAAATATGAACATTCAAGGGTTTTTTGTTGTTTAGTCGATGGATTCCATAAAACAAACGTCTTGTAAGCCATACATGTTACTAATAGTAGCAATCCATCGTATGAGCATAACACTTGAGAATTATTCATCATAGGAGACCGTTGCAATTCTATGACAACTTGGTTATTTTCCAAGTGTATAAACTCTAATTCATTAGTATCAACTTTTTGTAACAACATCTTTTCACATCCCAAAACTTTGGAGTGATCGCGATATGCTTTCTTGAAGTGTTTGTCGCCTATCATAGCATTCCATAACTTACAAACAGATCGATATCGTAACAAAAATTTGACAGGCAACCTTATAAGTATGCAAAATAGGATGTCATCATTGGGAATAATCGAAGAAGTATCATGATCTTCGAAGGCTAATTTATTATTTGACATTATAATATAATTTGCAATTGTGGCAGAACAAAATAAAAACAGATATGTATTAGGGTTTATTTATTTACATCTAAGTTATATTTATTTATATGTAGAGAAGGAAAAAACAAATCCGTTAATGGATAGAAGAAGGAAATTAATTTTTTGTACGTCCCAAAATACTCTTTAAAAATAAATAAATTTGTTTATATGAGTTATGTGTAGAAAAGGAAATAGAATTTCAAGACTTGTTGTTGTGAGAAAAAGGATTCCTTTCCAATTAAATAGGGGAAATAGCTAATTATATGATATATATTAATTACCTAAAGTTATTATTTTACTACTATAAATTAATACGAGTTGGTATTCTTTCCTTCCACTAATGTTGGTAGTTAAACTCTAAAAACTCTAATATATGTATATATATTTTATTTTTTTTGCAAGGTTTCAAATCCTATGAGTATATAATTATTTCAAAAAGGACCATAACAATAATGACATACTTAGCATGATCCACGAGTGAGGTTTGAGAAGAATAGTGTGTACGCAATCTTACTCTTATCTTGTATCGATAGGGAAATATTTATTGTTATTGAGGAAAAAGATTATATATACAACTTGAACTAAAATTTGTTTTATTTATTTTTGGTTTGTTCCAATTGAGCATCTGAACTCATCGGTATCAATTTTGAAGAAGGAAAAATTGTGTGTGTTTTATTCAAACGTCTAATATATAGGTAGTTAAATTAATTATATAAAATATTTTATCCTTTTTAAGTATACATATCAACCTCAATTGAAATAAGTATAGGGTTTTATAATTTATTGAGGCAAATACATATAATTAAAAAAATAACATATTTTAATATTTAACTTATCTACATAATAAACATTTAAGCACACACGAAAAAAGCTTCTATTGTCTAGTCGAAGGTTGTGTGGAGTAGTTCAAATATGAACATTCAAGGATAGTTTATTTAATAATAGACTTGAAACAATATGAATACTAAGAAATAAATATTACAAAACTTATTTAAAAGTAAAAAAAACTATAGACTAATCTTCTTGACATTAATTAAGTCTAGGAAAACATAAGCTATCCAAACATATTGAATTTACGAAACTATAGATATTCTTGCGATAATTAGATATTATTTTCTTAACTAATTGTTTTTGTTTAATATCATAGATATAAAATACATGATCCAATGGTTCATAAAAGATAATCATCACAAGAAGCTGATATTATGTTGCAAAGTTTCGACCATTTCGATCCATCTTGTTCCATCATCCAGATGTCCGATTTCAAATCAAAGTTTTTTCCACCATATAAAATAAGATGACCTTTCAGAGTAGACAAATGATACAAATGATCACTACTTTTTCCTACAAAATTCGGTGGAGGAAGCTCCTTGAATTCGTCCAACTTCACATCAAAATATATGATTGTAGACGTGTTATTATATTAAAGGATCGACGTAATTCTTTATGATCTCGACACCAATATACACAATCCTCAATATTGATTCCTATACTACAAAATTTTGATCCAGAAAAACTAGAAATAATACTTTGCTCTAATATAGAAAGAGTTGTTTTCTTTCTCCAAATATTTCTATTCGTAGAGCAAACAACATAAAACGACTTATAAATCAATATTACCTTGTAGTTATCAGTTGCAGAATCGTAACACAATCCACTAGCACAAGGACATGTGGAATTGTCCAAATATGAACATTCGAGGGTTTTTTATTGTCTAGTTGATGGATTCCATAAAACAAACGTCTTGTAAGCCATACGTGTCACTAATAGTAGCAATCTATCATATGAGCATAACACTTGAGAATTCTTTGTCCTAGGTGACAATTGCCATTCTATGACAACTTGGGGATTTTCCAAGTGTATAAACTCGAATGCATTAGTATCAACTATTTGTAACAACATTTTTTCACGTCCCAAAACTTTGGAGTGGTCACGGTATGCTTTCTTGAAGTGTTTGTCGCATATTATAATATTTCATGAGTTAGAAACAAATCGAAAACGTAACAAAGATTTAACAGGTAATCCTATGAAGATACAAAGATATAGGACATCATCACATGTAGGAATGGAAGTATCATGATCTTCAAAGGCTAATTTATTTTTTGACATTATAATATAATTTGCAATTGTGACAAAACAAAAAAAAAAAACAAATTTGTATTGGGGCTTATTTATTTCATCTAAGTTATATATTTATTTGTAGAAAAGGAAATAGAATTTCAAGATTTGTTGTTGTACGCAAAAAATATTCATTTCCTATCAATAGAAGAAAACAATTAATCATAATATATATTTATTACCTAAAGTTATTAATTTACTACCATAAATTAAAATGGCTCGATATATTATATTATTTTTCCTTCCTCTAATGACGGTTAATTTTATTTTTTTCCATTTTCAGGAAAAAGAAAACAAAAAATAAAATCAATACTTATACTCCCTCCATTTCAAATTAATTGAATTGTTGAGGTTTTTCACACTCTTTAAGAAAAGAAGATTAAGACATAAATTAAACATAACTTTCTATTTTTACCCTTATTAATTATTGTCAAATTTATGATTAAATAACTAAACATTGATTAATAACTAAATTCAATATTAACTAATGAAGGGTAAAATTGAAAGAACATTATAAAAATAGTCTTGAAAATCAAACAATTAAGTTAATTTGAGAAATAAAAAACGTCTCAACAATCCAATTAATTTAAAATGGAGGGAGTACCAATTTAAGGTGGCAAAATCAAAAATTCGGTTAGACGGTGTCTTGGATCCCACATTGGAGTTCCAACTAAATTCAAATCACGCACTGCAAGACCCATTCAATGGTGGCACTCCCAATAGGATTTTCTCTATAACCAAGGCTCAATAACTCGAGACTTCTGATTAAATGTGAAACAATCCCACCACTGCACCACAACCCATGTTGGTGTTGTTGTATGAGGGAATAGAAGAAAATTATATATACTATAGTTATTAGAATTCCAAATTCCATTTTTAAAAAATCACTTCACACTTTTTGGTTAACAAATCTAACTTGAACAAGCTAAGGGAAGGTTTCAACTGGATCTTCATTTCTGATAAAAAGGTGCTTAAATTAAAGGTAATAAAACATACATTTGCAACAACAACATTGTTTGATCTTGGATCAAACATGATATGTAGAAAAGGTGGTAAAAATTATATCTTTTGTTCATATATTACTCATCATCCATTCCACCTCCCTTGTATTGCTTTCCATAGGCAATCCGTTAACGTTAGTAAAACCTCGCGGTCTCTTCTTTAGAGCACCGATTCCATTTGATGGCAAGCAGTCGTCAAGCAAGCAATCGCCTAGTCTGGCAGGGACGTGACATGCATTCTTGTTCTCAAAACTCGGGCCAATATCGGGTAATGAAGGGACATTGATGAATGCTAATTCAGAGAGCTCTTCTCTGTTCATTTCTAGGCCATTCGATTCGAGGGACTGGCTATTGAAAGCTTTACAAGCTTTTTCAAGAATTGATTGCAAGTATTTTCCTTGTGCCTCTATACGAAGCTGTAGATGGCGTTGTACCTACTTTCGTAAACCACAAGAGGTTTTAGTTAGGAGATGCAAAATGTGACACAAGGGTGTGTTTGGTACGAAAGATTATCTCAAAAACATATCGTTCACCACTCTTATATACCCGTTGTACAGAAGAACACCAAAGGATAAAAAAGGGAAACCGGACAAAAAACACATTTATAGTGCAAAGAATACTAAAAAGGATAATCAAGATCACGTCTAACACTAGCACCTTTTCTCAGCGAACTCAAGATTGAGACTAAGTACAGTAACACTACAAGTAGACAGCAAGAAGAGGGACGGGACCAACCTCTAGCTGCTCATGTAGTCTTCGCTGGACTTCCATCTGTACTCGTAAAGCCTCAGTTACTTGTAAGCCTCTGTCAAATAAAATATAAGAGTTCGAAGTTGATGCAAACCAGAAAGAACATTTTTTTGCAAAAAAATATATGCTAAAAGACGTAACATACTCATTTATATCTTGCACAATAACTCTGGATGAACCTGATGTAGAAGAGCCTGTATCTTGACTCTCTGCCGGACATGATACTGCAAACACAAACAATAAAGCGATTGAAGTTTCAACTCTTCCACAGGGCTTAGAAACAAATCCATTTCGGCCTCTCTTTATTTCTCCGACAGAATATTCTTCTAACATTTGCATATTCCTCTCAGAGGTGTCATCGTCATTTATATATACATCTTTCTTATTATGCATCAACAACCGGAAAACATGTAATCTAGATGGAATTTCCAAAAGTTTTTCTATAGCATAGCCAATAGAAAGAGAACTAAGGAGAGGCATGGCAATTCGAACAATTGAATCCAAGCACTGTTCATATGGTGCTTGTACTTCTCGAAATCATCGTTATGCATGCATGCCAAAGGGCGAATAAAAAAGAGAGAACTAACTACAACAAATTACGAGGACAGTGAACTAATTAGGAAGCTGTAGTATTTAATGAAAAGTTCTTTATTACCGTCTTTAGAATTCTCAGTTGCCTCTTTAGCAGATTGCTTCCCCATGCGGTATTTCTGCAAGGAAATGTAAGATACAGACTTAAGCAGAACGTCCGTCCTTTCAATAAAACTGAGAGCTTAATCAAACACAATGTCCGTCCTGTTTGGCAATGTTCAAGCAGAATGTAAAACCGAAGGATAACTATACTAGAATATCATTTGATAACTCTTTCATTGGTTATTATAAAACATAAACTTAGATATTAGAGCTGGCATAAAGTTGGTCCTACCACATTTTGTGAAACACTAGTTTATGGTCGTACACTAGTGTATTCGGAGCGTACTGTTACCATTCAAGCCTAGATGTTGCAATGTCTGTGGAATATAGGAACGAAGCAAAATGCAAACTGCGATCAAAAGACATACCTGGAGATGTGACTTCAAATGGTATAAGGTCAGACCTTTCACCCCCATTGTTCTCATAATTGTTTTTGGCGTTGCTTCTGCAAAATGAAGCAACAACCCCATAATTATAATTATGCTACTGATCAGTACAGAGAAGGCAACATGCAAACCAAATCAAAAGATTTCTTAAGATTTTCACATCGAAATATTTCCTGAAAGTTTATCTCCTCGATATATTATTAACAACCATATATTTCATCACAATTTACTTTCATGATAATATGCTTACATGTTATACAATCAACATCCTGTAGACGTAGACTATGCAGAAAAATAGCACTATAAAAAAAGTTACAACAACTACACACCAATCTAGTTGGGGTCGTCTATACGAATGCTGACTATCCATATTGTTCCATTTATATACGTGCACAATCAGCAGCAGTATAAGGAAATACGAAAAGGAAAAGACAAATTTTCTTTAAGAATACACTGACAGTTCAATAGAACAAGCCTCTGCTCCAGCCATTGAAAAATAAGTAAAGGACATCATATTGACCTTTTTCCCAAAAGGAGAGCTTAGTGCACCGAGCTTCCCTTTTAGCATATCGACCTTTTTTACGCAAAAGATAAGTAGATGCAATCATAAACAGAGTCCTTAATTGCCTAGTTTCCCCCTTTCCCAAGTGAGAGATTGCTCAGACTCTTGGAAAATGTCGACACGCGAATCCTCCAAAATGCACAATTTTTGGAGGATCTAACACGTGTGCGACAATATTTTTGGAGAATCCGAGCAACATATAGCATACATCTCTATCAACATGACTCACAATAATCATGATAGTCTTCAATAATTAGTACTTATTTATGTCTTTAAGAACATTAAAGCTTTTGTGACAGGAAAAATGGAATCCATTTAATAAAAATAAAGGTTCCTTATATTATAAGAAGACTATGACACTTTCTTTCTTTTTAAGAGACAAAAAATTACCCAAAAGTAAAAGAGAGATAAGGGAGTTTGCATAGAAAAGCAGCAAAACAAATATCCATAAAAGGAAAGAACAACTACTAATGCATAATGTACAACATAGAACAGCACAGTAAAAAAAATCAAAATCAAAACTTTATCAAAAAATTCTTTTAATAAAGTTAAAAGCTCCAAATTTACCCTCTACTATACTGAATATCTTAATTCTTCCATTCTTTATATTTTAAATTCAGTTTTACACCATGATTTAAAATTATCCTTAGTTATACTTGAGCTCTGTTGGAGAAATTCTAAACATCTACAAAGGAGTATGAATGGTCTAAAGGGTAAAGAGGAAGCTAAAGTTAATCCTTTAAAGAGTACTCCATCTGTCCCAATATTTTTTTCCTTTTTGATAATCGTGGTGTCCAGACCAATTTTCGAGCACCTCAACTAATTCCACAAAATACTTCTCACCTACCAAGTCCCACCAACAACACAAGAAACCACCTAGTGTTTTTGTCTCCGCGAGGACTTGAACGTGAGACTTTATTGACCACTAAATAACACAAATGGTGCATCCTTTGTCCCAATTAAACTTTTTTTAGTCAAATTAACTCTCTAACAACGAAAAGTGCCACATAAATTGTAACGAAATCACCCCATGTTTTTGTCTCCGCTAGAACTTGAACCTGAGACTCAGGATTCTCTTCTCAACACACTTTATTGACCACTAAATAACACACTTAGTGCATCTTTTGTCCCAATTAAACTTTTTTTAGTCAAATTAACACTCGAATAAGGAAAAGTGTCACATAAATTATAACAAAATCACCTCGTGTTTTTGTCTCCGTCTTCTCTACTCAACACACTTTATTGACCACTAAATAATACACTTGGTGCATCTTTTGTCCCAATTAAACTTTTCTTTACTCAAATTAGCCCTCGGAAAGCGAAAAGTGTCCCAAAAATTGTAACCAAAGGAGTAATCAAAATGCAGATAAAAGAAAAAAGAGGTAAAAATAGGAGTACTTACTATCAGGACCACCAAGTTGAGTAACAGCATCAACAAACCTTTCATGGAGTTCAGTTGTCCACCTAAGACGAGGCTTAGGATCAGTTGATAAAACTAAACAAGAATCACCAGGCAAATTTGTACCATCAACTGAAAGAGAACCCTGAAGATTTTGATTCATATGATGATTGAAAAAATCTCCACTTTCCTCTATACCCAAATTCCTTATAGACAATGTTGAGTACATTTTTTCAAAAATTTCTTGATGCCCAAAATCTTGAAAAGTCCTAAAAATGAAGAGAAGTACTTAAAGATTGAATTTTTGATGTTTTTCCTGATGACCAAAAACTTGGAAAGTCCTAACAATGAAGGAAAATGCTTAAAGATTGAATTTTTAATGTTTTTACCGATGACAAAAACTTGAAAAGTTCTAAAAATGAACAAAAATGCTTAAAGATTGAATTTTTAATGTTTTTCTTGATGACCCAAAAACTTGTCAAAAATTGAATTTTTAATGTTTTTCTTGATGACCCAAAAACTTGAAAAGTTCTAAAAATTAACACATATGCTTAAAGATTGAATTTTTAATGTTTTTCTTGATGACCCAAAAACTTGTTAAAGATTGAATTTTTAATGTTTTTCTTGATGACCCAAAAACTTGAAAAGTCCTAAAAATGAACAAAAATGCTTAAAGATTGAATTTTTAGTGTTTTTCTTGATGACCCAAAAACTTGAAAAGTCCTAAAAATGAACAAAAATGCTTAAAGATTGAAGTTTTAATGTTTTTCTTGATGACCCATAAACTTGAAAAGTCCTAAGAATGAAGAAAAATGCCTAAAGATTGAATCTTGATGAACAAAAACTTAACTATGAGGTGTGATAGGAAATGGGGTTTGGCTCAAATGGGCATTTTTGATACAGTGTGAGAGAAATGTGAAGATTTTTGAGGTACCCCCAAGAAGAAGAACAGTGGAGGATATGGGGGTGGGAGTGTGTGGTGGGGGTGGGGGTGGGGAAGGACAAGACAGAGTTGTCTTGTTATGTACTGTCCTTCCCTTGTCTCTTTTTGCTGTCTCTGTCTTGGTGTTCCTCTCTCTTTCTCTCTGCGGTCTGTATGTATGTCACACTTTTAATGAGTAAAAGAAGATTTTGGCTCAATATATATTTATCCAAATATTTCATTTAGACTAGAGCTGTCAAAATTGGTTTGGCTCGCTAGGTCGGCTCAACCCAATTTTAAATCAAATGGGATTGGGTTTAATTTTTTCAGCCCATTTAGGAACGAAACTTTTTAGCCGAACCTCATTTGGCCCGCTGGCCTAGTAGGCCCAATCCGCAAGCCTTAGTGGCCACCCCACGGGCTGTGAATTTTAAAAATATTTATTATATATATTTTAAATAGTGTTTTACTTGTTAAGATTTTGTCAATAAATATTTTCAAACTATCAATATAAAATCAAGACTATATTTTTTGCATATCTTTCACATTTTAGGGTCATTAAACTAAATTTTCTTATTAGCCCAAGTTCATTACTCTATTATAACTATGAATCTTTGGCCTCTTTTACTTTTGTTTTTATGCCTAATTTTTCACCTCTCCCTTATTGTCTTGTTTATGAAAATAATGATCATATAATGTTTTTTTGCTCGGATGAATCTTATGAATGTTGTATCTTGGCTATTATGTATTTGTTTTGTAAATATTCACTGAAGTATGTGTAATTCATGAATGAATTTATGTATGTATTGATGTCGTGTCCATCGGACATCAACATCTGTATCCTTTCTAAGAGGAAAATGTTGTCCGTTTTTTGGTTGAAGGGCCAATCCGTCCCAACCCGTGGCCTGCTTAGGACTGGGTTGGGCTGCTATTTTATCGGCCTTTTAATTAAAAGGGTCAATCCATTCCAACCCATTTAACTCTTTAGCTCGTTAGGATTAAATTGGGCCAGCCCATTTTGACAGCTCTAATTTAGACACTCAAATTTTGTTAGCATATTAGTTGAGCATTTAGATTTATGATAAATTATTGAAATGATTGATTTAAGCATTTAGATTTATGATAAAATATTGAAATGATTGTTTTATAAGTTAATTAATTGAAATATGTTACATTCTTTAATTAATTTTATGTCTTATCTTAATATAAGTCGTAAATCTTAAGTATTTTGTAATTGAGCATTTAGATTTATGTGTTTAACTTTACTTATCTGATAAGTATTTAAGAACACATGTAAAACGATCTAACTTTTAAATTAAAAGTGTCTTATATAAATATTTTATCGTGTGTTTAAATATTCAATTAAAAAATCGTCATTTTGAGTATTATATTATACATGTAATAACAGAGTTAGAATTTTCACATTAAGAAGTTCAGAAATCAATATCTACTTTATATATGTCTGTGTGTAATTTTTGTTGATAGTGTTGTCTCTAGAAACAAATCAATTCCGTAATACGTAAATTTTAGTTTAATTAAGTTACAATGTGAATATTGAATATCGGATAAGAAAAAACACTGATGTGTGGCTGACATTTCTTGTTTTTATATTACTCCTTTTAGTTTTAGTAATAAATGAAGATTTCGTATTAATGTATTGTCATTTCAATGATGAGTTTTCTCTTACGTCCTTTTCAATTTTTCTTTTTCTTTTCTGAAAAATATTTTAATAATCATAATTAACAATAATGGGCCAATTCATAACCATAATATTTTAGAAAAATATTATAGTTAGGAGGCAATACAATATTGTATGTCAGTGCATATTTTATGTCAACTTACGTTGCATCTAAAATTAAACAAAACAAACATGGAAGTGTTCTTAATTAACAAAAAAGGGCATGACAAGTTAAGTTAGAAAACTATAATATAATACCCCAAAGTGACACCATTGATAAACTTGTTTCATTTTTAATTAAAGGTCTCTAGTTTAAATATTGAGTATGAAGAAAATCATGTTGAGAGCACCACTCTCAAATGAACCCTGCAACGTGCAATCCAAATTTAGTCGGAGCTATTATTCAGGCACCAAAACACCAGATGAAAAACCCAAAAAAAGAGAGATTGAACTTTAACCTTACATTGAATCCGAATTAGTAAGTATCCATCAATCTTTAATAGAAGTTTCGAATTCGAGTTCTAAAAATGGAGTCACATTTGATAACGGAGTTTCATATATCCTGACATACTTTCTTTTAGTCCGTTTAAAAAATAATTACTCTTTTCCTTTTTAACAATTATTTAATTTTATCTTTCCACATATCGTGTTTAATACCACAAGATTAAAGGGTATTTTGGTGCATTTATACATTTTTAATTTAAGACCACGAGATTTGAAAATCTTGTATTTTTTCTTAAATTCCATCAAGTCAAAATAGATCAAACAAATTGAAACAGAAGCAGTACCAAATTTCAAATTGAAACTCCAAAATAAAAAGAGATTTTTTTTATCCTTATTTAATTAACCATGAATGCAAGTGGTATAATTTTATAAAAAATAATATATATACTCTACTATATGACATTTCAAAATTAAGAGAGACTAATAGATATTAAAAAATAGAAACGATTAGTTATAAATTTCATATTATTTGAACTCCATGATTGCAGAGTTGTCAACTCAAACTTGAGTAATTAACTAATATTATTATTAGTACCTAGTGGAATTAATTAAAACTTAAAGTACGCCCTAAACATTAGATAATAGTGAGACAATCTCGTCTTAATAATTACTTGGATTAGTGGCTAATCTCAACATTTTCTTTCTTTGCTTTCAAAAGAACTGCTCCCTCTGTTTTAACTTGTTTATCTTAGTTATTATTTGAACAATCAAGAAACAGTTTATTCGATCATAATTTTTTCAAATAATATTTGTTAATTATTGATTTATTGTTATTTTTTATACTTTTCCGAATATAAACCAACATTAGTTAATTTGATTATCGTACTTTGAATCAAGCCTAACAAATTGAGATATAATGAGTATTACTTATTGGTATGTTGTCTCTATCATGTTTTTAAAGTAAGTAACTTAGTTTAATTTATCATGGTTAAATAATTAATCATACCCCAATTGATTAAAATAGTCCTAGTCCATAATATATTCTTTTGACCACAAATGTGACAATAAACAAGACATAACATGACATTTTGGTAATGTCATCTTTATAAAATAATTTTAAATTTATTTCAATAAAGGAAAAATATATTGTCAACTATAGGTTGTTGCAAGTGTCATGAGGCCATGACTCAAAACATCAATTTTGAGTTTCATAGTTTGGTTTGCAAACAAGTAATACAAAAACTATAATATTAAAATTGAATTTAAATAAACATTGATTTTCAATTTTAGCCTTAACTTTTTTTTCTAAAAAGAACTTCAAAATAAAAGCTTTGAAGAAGGATATCTTTGACATGTTTTATAATACGAAATTACCCTAGAATAGTTACTTGTAGAATAAAAAATCAATTAAATAGAGAATAAAATAATCCTAAATTTATTGCCACTTATCTTTTTAAGAATAACTATGTTAGAATTATTAATTATAAATTTAATAAAATTTTGGTTAGAACTAATGATTGTAAATTTTAGTTAGAACTAATGATTGTGTGGCTTTGGATTAAGGACTCTACCAACAAGCATTGTGGTGGAGAGATTAATATATTTTTTATCATCAATTAGAGATTTTGAGTTTGAGTTTTTTTTTAATACGGAGTTATTTTTTTAAAAAGTGTTTCACCTCTTAATGTAAAACTTTTAAATATAAATTTAAATTTAATCGAATTTCAAAATAAATATCGAACATCAAAACGGAAAAAAAAGGGACTTTGGGACAATGGAATAGACAAGAGTGATATAAGTTTCTAGAATAATACGAGAGTGGACCTCACCATAGAGACAAGTTGCTTATTATTATTATTTGGCTAAAATTGAAAGAAATTCAATGCTAATGAATATGACAAAAGTCTGCCCAAATTCTTGTGGTGGAGTTTATTTTTATTTTTATAGTTATAGTGTCAAATTCAATTTGTGTAAAATTCAATTAAATTTTATCACACTAAATATATTGTTATCTTATTTTTATTACTTTTATTTTTACGTTCATAAACATGTTACTATAGTGCTTGTGGTCCAAATTATGAATAACGTAAAAGATAATAGTAATAAGATATAAACTTTGTACTTATATCTAGTTGGAAATGACACCTCCAAATATGTTATATTATGTGCGGTCTAAATTTAATCAGCGCTCTAAATCCCAAATAAAAAACAAAAAAAATCATAAAAAAAAATAAAAATAAACTTGGTACTTGTCATCTCAACTGAACTATAGTCATCTTGGGACCAAACAAAAGGTGATCATTTATCAACTTTACGAATTAAATGAACTAGGGATTTGTACACTTATAATATTTTTATGGAAGCTGATTCAAGGGCTCGAGAGTTTGATCTTGAATTTGAAGAAATTAAATTGGATGATTCAAAAACTTGATCTTAATTAACTTGATTTATTGTGCATCACGAACAATTTAATAAATTAAAATATATATGATTGATCTATGTTGTTACGTACTAAGATATTAACTTGATAAATACTAATTGATCACTTGTAAGTATGTTACATTTTGAATTTCAAAGAGGGTTTTCACCTAATGCCTCGCAGGATTTCAGTGATGAGATCTGATGGCAGAAAAGGAATTTCTTGCATAAGAAAAATCTATGTACTTAAATTTGTATAAAATTAAACAAGTAGACATATATGTCCTACATGTCATCCTATATGACAGTTTGTATCCTACATGGCATTCTACGTGTAATATGCCACGTAAGACGTGTGTGCTTACTTGTTCAAATTTATACAAGTTTAAGTGTTTATTTATGCACACATGAAACTACGTTGGATGACGTAGATGCTAACTGAAGCTAAGTTAAATGACACATAATACATAAACGTACCCTTTAACTTATATTGATTGTAAGCAGAACATAGGCACTTTAGGTGTGCATCGACTATACACTCTCATTACGAGTAATGTTATATGCATGATATGAATAGTATGATGATTGACTTCAATGCTAATGGTGATCTCAAAGTTCAACGAATGAACGAAGCTATAATCAATATTACTCGGATAAAGAAGATGGTCTTCCTTTGATGTCTCCAAGCCGACCTTAACAGAAAATATAGGGAAAGTACACAAAGAATTGGTTCAAAAGAAGTCTTGACTAAGTGTTGCAAGTTGCTTCAGAATAACTTTCGAAATGTTCCATTAACAAACGTTCCTGTCTTTGAACTTAGAAGGGAATTGCATTCCTTATCAACAGTTCTCCAATAATCACTCTTTAGACTATATTTTATCTCACCCTGACACAAATTGTCGTATTGTACGAAAAGAAGATACTTACTATCTTATAATCATCAAGAAACTCATCATATCCAAAACCCCTAGAGACGGAGCCAGAATTTCAGGCTTGTGGGTTCTATATTTTAAAAAGGATAACGATCTTAAAAATCACAAAGCACAAATTATGTTAATGAAATGTAATTAGTCATGTTTGAAAATGTTGTCTTAGATATTGTTATTCTAAAAACTTATTTTAATAATATGAAGATTTGAGTAATTTAATTTAAAGTTCTAAAATATTGTTAATGAAAGATGAATAATTTTTTAAATATAAATTTCGAACATTTTTATTATAATCTTCAATATCATTTTAATTGAGAAAAAATTATTAAATTCACCATTAATATTGCCGCACCTAAAATATATATTTTACTAGTTTCATTGTGACCTTGAACCATTACCACCTTCAAAAGTTAAAATTTCAAAAAGCAAATAACAATTATTCACTATAATCAATTATCAATATGTGGGATAACCCTAGAATCAAAGATTAAAAATTAATTTTTGAATAGATAATCCTACAGTCTAAAAGCAAACAAATAAGAAAAAAATGAAAAAGAGAGGCGATAGTACATAGTACATATTGAAGGGCAGAGGTCGGATGATAGCAATCATATCAACAATAAAAGTTAGAACCCAAACTTTTGAAAATAAATTTGGGTTAAAGTTTTTGAATATCTTAGTACAAATCAATGAAAATATATTTTAAGAATGGTGCAGGATTTTTTTGCAGGCAATACCCTTCCGAAATCCATTACACATACTAATCTGGTTCTCATACCAAAGAAGGCACATGTACAAACCTTCTCTGATATGAGACCTATTAGTTTGAGTAATTTTGTGAACAAGATCTTGTCTAGGATTATTCATGATAGGCTGGAGGATATGTTACCTAAACTGATTTCTTCAAATCAGTCTGGTTTTATTAAAGGAAGAAGTATTATTGAAAATGTTCTACTAGCTCAAGAGATGGTAACTGACATTACTAAAAGAGGGAAGCCTGCTAATGTTGTCATTAAATTGGACATGGCTAAAACATATGATAGAGTGTCTTGATTTTTTCTGATGAAGGTCTTGAGGAAGATGGGCTTTGATTCAAGATTTACAGATATGATATGGAGACTTATTGCTAACAATTACTACTCAGTCCTTATTAATGGCCAATCATATGGTTTCTTTCATTCTACAAGGGGTGTGAAGCAAGGAGACCCTCTCTCTCCGGCCCTATTTATTCTAGCAGCTGAAGTTCTTTCTAGAGCTCTAAATTCTTTATTTGATGATCCTCAGTATGTGGGCTATGGTTTGCCTAAATGGAGTACAAACTTAAATCATTTAGCTTATGCAGATGATACCATTATATTTGCATCAACTAATGAGTACTCCTTAGGAAGAATAATGGCTGTTTTACAAGAATATGAGCATCAATCTGGCCAAAAGGTGAACAAAGACAAGAGTTTCTTTTATTTGCATCAAAATGTAGCAGCAGGAATTCCAACCTTAGTAGAGCAGTGTGTTGGAATGAACAAGGGTTCTTTTCCTATGAAGTATTTGGGATGTCCTATCACCCATACAAGAAAGAGAAAAGAACACTATGCAGAGCTGATTTAAAGAGTTAAAGGTAAACTACAAGTATGGAAAGAAGGATGTTATCATTTGGTGGTAAAGAAGTTCTACTTTCTAGTGTTTTGCAAAGCATTCCTATATATGTATTATCTGCAATCACTCCTCCTATATGTGTGATCAAGGAATTACATAAGATCTTTGCTAAATTTTTTTGGAGTAATAAGGAGTCTGGTAGGAGTAAACATTGGGCTTAATGGGTCAAAGTTTGTCTACCAAAGCAGGAAGGGGAGCTTGGCTTCAGATCATTATTTGAAGTTTCTCAGGCCTTATATGCTAAATTGTGGTGGGAATTTATGACACAAAACAATTTGTGGTCCAACTTCTTTTGGAACAAATATTGCAAGAAACAAACTCCTTCTCTTGTGCAATGGAAAGGAGGTTCTCAAATCTGGAAACATATGCTTGAAAATAGAGATGTTATTGAACAACATTTGTGGTGGGAACCTAGGGGTGGAACTTCTTCCATTTGGTATGATAATTGGTCCAATCTTGGGCCTTTGCACTTACATCAATTAGGCACCCCAACATGTCACCCCATAAGAGATATAGGGGACCTTTTTAATGAGGAGGGCTGGGATTTTGATGCTCTTCACGATGCTGTTCCTGAATATGTAGTGGATCATATCATACATAATATGAGGTTTCTACAGTTGGAAGATTTAGTGGACAAACCTTGGTGGACCAAATCTAGTACTGGATATTTCAGTGTTAAGAGTGTTTGGGAACTGCTAAGGAAAAATGAGAATGTCAATGAAGACTTCAAATCTTTATGGGTGAAAGGTTTACCTTTCAAGTTCTCATTTCTAGCCTGGAGGATTTGGCGAGGAAAAGTGTAACACCCCAGAAATTTTTTGAACTAAGACTCGAACCGTTCTTCGTAGTGAGTGAGATTTTACCAAGGAATTTAAAATTTCTTAAGTGTTAAGGTCACTAGATGTAGCACCTTGAGTTTCAAAAAGAATTAAATTGGAAATAGCAAAATCTGAAATTTTGCAAGTT
>JAJONW010008247.1:0-85168 GCA_029582385.1 Solanum tarijense | reverse complement strand
GCCGGTAGTATGTCATGGCCCCGTCCTATCTATGTATGTAGAGGTGTGCGTTGGACAAGTATTTTGTAAATGAACTTGACTCTTGTTCTATGATGTCTTTTTGAAATGGTTTGCCCTTAGTCCCTATTTCCCGTTAATTAATGTTGATTGTACTTCTGCGACCGATGAAGTGTGATAACAAGTTTGAGAGGCTTGTTTGGGGTTCCTTCGGGTTGCTCATTCGCCATGTCACGTCTAGGCCCTAGGTTTGGGTCATGACATAAGCAACAAGTGAATATGGTTAGATGGAAACTCTCCCAATGTTAGGCTAGGGTTCGAATGAACATCTTTTTATCCCATAAACTATGTGCCCACATAGGTCTAGCTAGTGGATCCACTTAAGCTATATACATTGGTTCTACCTTAGGCAAGTAGACAACCTTCCTTCGGTGTAGAGTCATATGATGCCGGATTCCATTACAAGCTCTCATGGTCTATGTCGATTAAACGTTTATTCCCATCATGTGAGATGTGAGTTATGGTTTCTTGAAAGGTTCTACAAAGTGTGGGTAATACTATGTGATTCTATATACATTGCACCAATTGGCATTGAGAGGGCTATTGTGAGTTCTCTAAGTCTTAATGACTAATGTATGAATGTGTCCTTAATGTAGTATCTGAAGAATGTTGTCTTATATGCTTATATGTGACGATGCATGCTATACTTGGATTTTATTATGAGTTACTTCCTTGTTATGACTTAGGGTATATGAATGTCCTTGTCTTAAATGTTGGTCCAAATGTATTGTTTTGACTTATGAAGGGTTTATATTCTTAATGCATGAGTATGGTAGGGTAAGTTCACTTTTGGTGGCTCTAATTTTGTACCATAGTATGGATGATGGTATAGGACGGTATCCATACATTGCACATGGTATGGCTTGGGGTTGCTTGAACTGAAGGCTTTATGTGATGAATTGATTTATATGTTGGTTGTGATTGTATTTTATGCCTATTTTACCTATGTTCATGAAGTTTTATCAAAATGGCATAAAAGAATGACTTTCAAACAAATGTCCATTTTATGCATGTTTTTGCATGGCTATCATACTTAGTACTTAATTGTGCTAATCCATATTTCTTCATGTTTATTACAAGTGTAGGTTCCGGCAAGTGATTGCTTCTATCTATATTGAAGTGATTGGATTGAGGTTCCTCCAAGGCTTTAGTGGTATGTCCTCATAGACCGAGGACAAGTGTCTTTTCGAAGTTTCTTTCTTTACATGTAATATACATTTCTTTTCTTTTCGATTGTAAAGGGTCATGACCGTAATTTAGTTTTCAAAACATTGTTTTAGATGGCCATGTGAGACTTAGACTTCCGTTGTTTCAATTGTTTTAAATGAATGTCTTATCTTGTGGATTTGAAGAAAGGTTTTTAATTCCGCACTATTTCTAAGTATCTTATGCAATGAAATGCTCTGAGACTTTTATAAGACCCCTTCGGGGTCGAGTACGCCGTTTCTTATCTAGGGGGCACCTCTGGGTCGTGACAGGTTATTTAAAGTATTTTAAGGATTTTTAAAGTCACTACATCAAACATGATATTTAGCTACAAAATAATTAGGTACGACACATTATTCGTCACTAATTATTCACTTTTTATGATAAATATTACATATCGTATTAAAATCTATGAACCACATACTTTTAATGACGAAACATAAAATTTTGTAGCAAAATTTCATCAAGTTGAGTTTCCCACCAAAATATAATTTGACGCAATTTATTAAGTACCATTAACGACAAATTTTAATTTATCAGTGACAAATTATTTTGTCACTAATAATGTATCCAATTTGTGACAAACTATTATTTGTCTTAAAATTAGTTACAATTTTGGACACAAAAAGGCTTTGTCACAATTTTTTTTTGTTCAAATAGAGACAAATTAGAGTTCGTCATTAAATATTGTAAGCGTTAGCCACAAAATTTTATATTTAATTTTGACCCTAATTTTTGTCACTAATACTATCAGCAATCAGTGATGATAATTTTATTGCCTCTAATCAATGTGTGATGTAGTGACAACATAGTTTTGTCATTAAATATGCAATGTTTAAATAACGACGACTTAAAATTTGTAGCCAAATAATTTAACTATTTGTGATGAAAAAAACTCATAGCTAAATATAATAATCTTTGGCTGTGCTTGTTTATGATTACATGTGACAAATGAAGTATAATAATTTGATAGTTAAATATAAAATTTTCTCCCTATTATACCCTCAATTTATATAGCATTGAGTTAATGTCTGTGAAAAATTTATTTAGTAAATATGTTTAAGATTCTATTAATTAAAAGATGTAAAATAGTAAATTCACCATATCAATCATTGTTTTTCTTAATAGGCGTGTCAAGTCAAAAATTGACAAGTAAAAAGGATTGGGGGGAGTATTTTCTAATAACTCTCACTAAATTAGGAATTATTTCAGAGTTCTTGGGATACCACCAATTTTTTTTATTAACACTATTTAAAATTTAAAATATTGATAATATTTGTATGTATTTGTTTTACAATTAATGGATCCTTTACTACATACAATTACATCTATAGATCTTATCTTAGAAAAGATTTCACTACCACACAAATATAAATAACTTATTTTAGATTAAAAGTTTTAAATTAATTTAATCAACACCACTTAAATTTTACAAATTTATAATATTTATATATAACTTATTTATATTTTAAAAAATCTAGAATTATATAATTAAACTACTTAAAATTAAAGAATAACTTCATGAACAAATATTGGGTCCATGCAAAGCATGGTGTTTTACCACTATTAGTATATAAGACTCTATGAATACACATGTCATGGTCGACATGTGTGCTTTGTGGAATTTCAACTAAATTGAAGGTCATTTTTTTCATTTGACTATGAACGTATTAAACTGAATTTCTAATAATTTATATATTTCAAAACTATGTAAAAACTATTATAAATCAAAATACTTTATAATCTAAAATAATTTTAAAAATAAAATAAAAAGTTTATGTTAGTCCCCTTGTCCAATTTATGTGACACTGAGAAAAATATTATAATCAATTTAATATTTTATATGTCTTTTAATTTTTAATTAATGTGATTGTTACCACCGAATTTTGTTTGACCTATAACCCTTTCCGAATTGCTATTTGATTATACTTTAGTTATATACTTTGATATTCGTAATTTACAAAATTATTGTTGCTGTTGACATCCAATATTGGCCTAACATTTTCAAAATTCATAACTTTTAAGTTGTTGACACCCAATTTTGACCAACCTATAACCCTTTCGGAAGTGCTATTCGATTAAATACGTATTTTCAAACATATTTCGAGTTTAGGGTAGTTGTTCGAGAGAAAGTTATATCCCTTATAGTTTAGCCTACCCACTGATATTTAGATGTTTACTTGTGTTTACAATTACCTGTATAGCGAAATTTTCCCATAAACGATCACATCTGAGAATTCCTCTCCGTATTGTTATTTCAGTTTCTGTGTGACTGTGTTGTAGTTGATAACTGCAAACAAAAACCCCCATTCGACATTCGTGTCACCCCTTTTGATTTGTTTCATGTCTCTTTTGATAATATAGATTCCTATAGTTAATTAGATCACATTTGTACTTCTTAATTGAATTTAAACACGTACTGCTCCCTGTGGGTTCGACCCCAACACATTTGTTGGGTTTTACACTACTTAACGATCATTTGCACCTAGAATTCGATGAGGCGTGTTTGGCATGTTAATATAAAATAGAGCTTCTGCCAAGGAGTGATGTTATTTTAAATTCTTTTAATGAAGTTGAATCGTGATCTAATTAGTTGTAGTTGAATCTACTTACTTTAGTTTTTGGTTTTTGTGTTACTTGTGTTGAATAGAGGAAGAGATGAGCATAAGTGGGTGACTTGACGTATCAGGACACTTCTTCCAATTCTAAGTGCCAACGATTGTTAGTCAGTATCTCACCCAATCAAATGGGTTGGGATCATTCCCACAGGGAGTGGTTTGTAATTGAGAATCAATAGCCAAATGTGAATGTGCT
Organism: Solanum tarijense; assembly: GCA_029582385.1. Lineage (NCBI taxonomy): Eukaryota > Viridiplantae > Streptophyta > Magnoliopsida > Solanales > Solanaceae > Solanum > Solanum tarijense. The sequence continues at coordinate 81,091 of JAJONW010008247.1, read as the reverse complement.
CTAACCAATCAAAGCTAAAAAAACATTTACGAATAAAAGCATAATAAATCAAAGGGTGACATGAGTGCCAATTATCAATTGGGGGGGGGGGGGTTCTAATCAACTAAAAACTATAAACAACAAATAGTATGGAAATACGAATATGGACACATGATTCTTGGGATGTGATAGGATTATGGGCTAAGGTAAACAACCGGGTAATTGCAATTAATAGTGAATTGCTGTAAATTAGTGAATATGCTAGACTTTAGTAGGGGTCAACTTTCTCTCGGATAATTTACCCCGAATCAGATTGGTTTCTCTCGAACACCAATAAGCCGCGATGAAGCACAACCTTCAAATTAGTCCATTCACTCTCTCGAGCTGAATTTGTGGAGGAGGGTTTATGATTCACTCTCTCGAGCTGAACCTACGACAACCCACTACCCACAGACCATCAAATCAGTAGTCTTGGTTTTAAAACCTCTCTCTCGAGCAAGCCAAAAACACAACGCTAAGATTGTATTTGCGACTACAACCAATTAAGTTCAACCACAACCACTGACCAAAATCACTTTTAAACAACAAATACACTATCAATTAGCAATACCCAGTAGTTAATTCAACCCATAATCGATACTGAAATGTGTTTCCATCAACTAGGTATGATTAATATGGTCTTTACAAATGTCTGAGGTGAAAAATCTTCAATACCCACTTCCAATTGCTTGGAGCCGAAAATCTTCAAATCTTCAAGCTAAGAGCTACTTGTCTCCAAAACAAGTTCTAAGTCTAAAACTGATTAATCAAATTCTTTAACAAAAAATAAGATAATAAAATCAATACTAAGCTAAAAATTCAAACTAGTATTTATAGTTTTCGAAAATATGTGCTGCGAAGGACCACTAGACACGGTTATTGGGATCGCTGATCCATTCGACGACTCGCCCTTTGGTCTTTATATCGTTGTTTTGGTTTTCCCTTCAGCATCCTTGAAGTTCTGTAACTTTGGGCGATAAGATACTGTGTCGCGGAACTGTTCGGTGACTCGCCGACATCTCCTTCCTAATGCCGACTTGATTTTCTCCTACAGGGCTAGGCAAACTGGAACATTAGGAGAGATTAAGGCTATTTGGCGACTCACCTAATGGATTAGTTGATCTTCAAGCCTTCATTTCTTCATTCTTTCAGCTACCTTGTTCCTTTTTGTTCTGTTGTGTCCATGCTTTATTCATCAGTACAAATACCCGAATCTCAAGGGTCTTCATCAGTTATTGAGACAAAATATGCATTTACGGACACTAAATCTCTTTACATAAAGCCCATAATGAGTCTAATTTGTGGACTCATCAGCACCCCCAACTTAAACTTTTTCTTGTCCTCAAGTAAAACTCAAGTTCAACAGACAAAAGGATGTCTCAAACAGTGCTACACAATACTAAATCATGAATACACACAAGAGGACTCAACTTACTCATGCAAGGATCAATTTTGCACTCAAAGATTCATGTTGTGACTCACAATTACCAAAGAATCTCAAGCTCACATTACTTGCTTCAATTGCAAGTTCAAGCTCAATCAAAGTGATCAAATGCCCTCAAACAAAGGATGTTTCCGTATTCACACACAATGGTTCACAATTTAAAGCTCTGTAATCAAATGCAATGCTCACACTCACAAAGATGAAACACAATGCATGATTTCACCAATATGTTTGCCCGTCTTTTTCCAATCAACATTTGCTTCAGCTCACTGAAGATCACAAAGGTCTTTTCAAGGCAAGTAATGGGGCTGACTGCAAAGGCATGGTCATTTGGGCTTAATGACTTTTCTTCTCATGAAATGTGGTGTGAACAACACTTCCTTTCCTCTTCTTTCATTATTTTCTTTCGTGCTCACAAGTCATCCCATTATTCATTTTCCTTGGATTGTTGGAAACCCCATTTTCATAACTTTTTCATTTTTCTTTTTCATTCTTTTCTTCTCTTTTTTTCTATTTTTTTTGTATGGAGGGGTTCCATTTTTCTCAAAACCATGAGTTAAAGGAGACTTTTCTTGCACTTCTTCACTTGCCTTCTCTCTCCACCACACACCAAACTTAGGCTTTTAGCCTAAGTTTGGCTATTCAATCAACCACAATTCAAGAGGATTATGAATAATGGATTAAGAAAAGTCATGTTTTCATCATGTTTCTTCCAAGAAAAGGATTAAGGCTCAAGGGGTGCTCAAAAGATGTTCACACACTCACAAGGTAGGCCACAAAAAGAGGTATAATGTCAAATTGTCTCACACTCTTTAAAGTTTCCTAAGATCATCTCATGAGTTTACATCACTTAATCAACTGGACCAACGGGGAAAATTCTTGGTGTCATCATACATGGTTCACGATAAACTCATCATACAAGGCATTGATACCAAAGTCAAACAAGACGTCACACTTTTGCTAGTGTCGAAAGTTCATCACAAGGGACTCAATTCGATACATGGCTAGTTACAATGAGATGCTAAAAGTTCACATATTGATTATGCAACTTCATTTGGCCTCTTCGTACCCGCACATTCATTTTTTTAATCAATTATATGCACTATTCAAGTCATAGGTATTGATCAAAACCGATACTCAAATTTGCACAAGAACAACCATATTAAACACAAGCACTGTAACGACCCGAGAGCACCCCCTAGTCGTTACTGGTGTATTCGACCTCGTAGAGGTCTTATACAAGTCCTTAGCATTCATCATAGCATGTATCATAGAATAAAAACACGGAAAATTTAAAACTTTTACTTTGGAAGTTCAACTTCATTTCATATATGAAAAATAGAATCTAACTTCGTCAAAATGTACCATCTAGATATAGAAGTATCGAAAATGGGCCTTAACCTTTACATCAATAAGAAGTCTAGAAATAGGAAAGTACAACAATGTCTTTTAACATAAGCAAAGAACTAAATATACAAGCTAGATCATAGGGTATTGTCATCGGACATGAGGACTCACCATCTTGGGAAAACAACTCCAAGTGTCTTGAGAAGTAAGCTTGAATCCTTAACGGCCCGAACCTAAATGTTTGGGGAAAAAGGAAACAATAGGGGTTAGTCCAACACACGTACTAAGTATGGCTACTATGCATAAAATCCGTTGAAACATGCATAAAAGGTCATTTTAGTCAAAACATGCCTTTTACCAACTAAATTCAATATGCACACAAAGTAAGCATCACATTACAAACCAACATAATATCATCCCAACACGTAGACAACCCAAGTAATACTAGTGCAATGCTAGGAATAGAATCTCATAACCCTATTCAAAGCGAAGTATCACATTAAGCAACCTACTTCATGCATACATACATAAGATCATACTTTATCATAACATACCATATTCATAATGATCATACATAACATAGCTTCAACATACATAAGTTTATAATCATCATAATCATAAGAGAAAACTACTACAACTATCTCTTAGGATCCCACAAGTGCAATGTGCAAAAGAAGTCCCATACCCTCCCTTACACAATGTAGAAGCTCTTAAGAAAGCCCTAGTAGGAGTTCATACTTTTCAAACCTTCATTTAGTTTTACATTAGGGAGATGTTGCCATAACCGACATAGACCATGAGAGCTACATGGAATCCGGTGTTCTACTCTCACACCGAAAAGAGAGGGTTAACACTTGCCTAAGGTGTAACCAATCGTACATAGCTATCTAGGTGGATCCACTAAGCTAAAGTCCTATGTGGGCACATAGTTAAGGGTCAAGGAGATTGCTCCTAGAAATCCTAACTTACTAAACGTGGGGGATTTCCATCTCATGAGACAACAAATACCGTAGGTAATTCGAACTTGCTAAAGGTGAGGAAACCCATGTGGGGAGCCGGAGTTACTAAACGTGAGACCCCTATCTCATTTACATGCGCTTTTGTTGCTAAGCATCTAATTCCCTTTTGTAAACATCCTTAGTCATCACATAACTTCACATTAGCCTTTACTAGACTCTTATGTAAACATCTTACCATAATAGCTCATATCTGTTCTTAAGTTAGTAACAATCCTTTCACTTTAGAAATACTTAGTAAGTCAGTAACCCTTTCACTTTACATTACACTATAATCATGAGAACTACCTTTCTATCATATAGCAATCAGACCATAACATACATACATTTTTCATAGCTAATTCATAGAGGGTTAAGAATGAGGAAACTAGGTCATCAACACCAGAACAACAAATTAGGTATAACATCATTACAATCTAAGTAATTCAACTTTCATACTTGAGTTCAAAGAAGAACCAACCTTCATACCTTCTTGCCCTTAATAGAACATTCATACTTAAATCACCAATCAGTTCATAACCAATACATATTACAAGGTAATTCATGAAGTAATACATATAATCAACATCAATATAAGCAATTGACATATTCCCTTCGTAGCCTTCAAGGGTTCACTCAATGACTAAATACTAACTTCATAGAAATTATACATAACCTAGGGTAGAATCATCATACAAACATGAATTATAGAACATCACATTCGATTCATAGCCTTCACTCAATATCCAACACAAACTAGGGTTAGAATTAGGAAAAGAAGGAGAAACATGGGTCTCATGGGGAATTATTCAAGAAACCACAAATACAACATAAATTCATTAATAATTGTTCATATAACGTCAATCAAATTTAGTTTATAACATCAATTTCACTTTAGAAAGAAGACCCACGTTTTTGGATTGAAAACCTCGAAATTGGAGATTTTGAAATTCATCTTGAAGGGACCTCTTGGGGAAAGGAATCCCAAGAGTGATAAGCAACCATATCTTAGTTGATTCCTTGATAATCAATGGAGAAACACCAAGAAATTTTGGAAAGAACCTTGAAACCCTAGCTCCAATGTACTCTTCTTCTTCTAAGGTGTTTAGAAAGAGAGTTCAAAGAGAAGTGGGAGAGTTTTGATTTCAATTGGGTATTGTGTATAATTACCAAAACTTGTGAATCTAGACTTAAAAACCAATATATAATTAACCTCAAAAAATACCCAAAACAACCTTACTTAAATAGGACTTCAAAGGAAAAATCCCAAAATTCCTCATTTAAATGGTCCCCGTCAGGGACCGTGGCCAACATTCATGGACCGTGAAAGTGCACCACAGGCGGTGGTACTGCCCGGGGTGTTGGAGGCAGTGGCTCCCCTTTCGTGCACAAGCCAACACTTGGCCAAGGCAAGACCATGGAGCCTCCCACGATCCGTGGTCATTACCACGGTCTGTGGTGATTTTCTTGGTCATGACTTGGCCTTGTGGAGGCAAGGCTTTCAAGCCTTGGTGCCAAGTGATGTTCACCAGCCACCCCTCTCTCTCGTAAAGTGCACCACGGCCCGTAGTCGTACCATTGGTGCCTTGGGCAGTTGCTACCCTAACAACTCCCAGCTCCATAAAAGCTAAGAGAACTCAACTCCTACCTTCACGAGCTGTGAAGTGGACCACGAGTCGTGGTCCCTCTTGTGAAGGATGAGGCAGTGTCTGGGACACTTGGAGGTCCCTCTACCTCAACCAAGGAAACTCCATGAAGCCTCCCACGTTCCATGGTCATGACCACGAACCGTGGTGATGGCCGTGAAGTTTAAGGCAGTCGCTCCAAATTTGAGGGAGCCTTGGCCGTAGTCCTTGGCTTGCCCCTTTTGTTTGGCACTCCTCTCTTAGGCCTTAACTCATAGACCAGCATAGCACACCTAGATGTTCTACTAACTTAGGGGAATTCATTTTATACCTCATTGACACTATGTTTAGGATCTATTTCAACCTAAGAAATTTCCGGGGTGTTACAATATCCCCCCCTTAGGAACATTCGTCCCCGAATGTCAATAGGACTTCTTTCTAGGGAGACAATGACTCGAACTAGCAGCACAACAAGTAGTCACATCAACATCATCATATCATCATATCATATTGTAATTTAATCCACAACATCACTATGCTCAAAACTCTTTACTTCACATAAATATAGGAGGAACTACCTTCTCCATATTCAATGAACATCAACAAATATTTTCAGCAATCAACAAGACATTTTGTTAACAAGACAACATCAAGCATGCTCATTACAACTCTCATGAAGACAACATCACACAACATCTATGGTTGCAATTTCAATCATGAGAAACAAAATTCATGAAAATTCAACATACAACTTAAGCATGAATTTTCACAAAAATATGCACATACAAGGAAATGATGTCATAATCATCAACACACATTATTTTTCAATTTATACCAAATTAAGAGAGACTACTACCCTCAACTATGGCTAGGAGTAGGAGGAAAAAGATGAGGGTAGCGGGACTTCATGACGGCGTCGGCCTCCCATGTTGCACCCTCAACTAGGTGGTTTCTCCATAGGAATCTTACGGAGGCAACTTCTTTATTCCTTAACTTCTTAACATGATGATCTAAGATTTCGATCGGAACCTCTTCATAAGAAAGGTTCTCATCCACAGCTAAACCTTCTAGAGGGAGGATGGACACCGGGTCACCTATACACTTCTTTAACATAGAAATATGGAACACTGGGTGAACCAGGGCCATTTCAATTGGCAATTTCAACTCATAAGCGACCTTTACAACAAACTTCAAGATCTCATAGGGCCCAACATACCGAGGGATAAATTTTCCTTTCTTACCAAACCTCATCACCCCTTTCATGGGTGAGATCTTCAAGTAGACCCAATCACCTACTTTAAATTCAAGATCTCTCTGTCTATTATAGGCATAAGTCAAACTTTCTCTGTGGCCTCATAGACTACCTCGGGACCAAGAAGAGCAAATTCACCCACTTCAAACCACCCAACTGGAGATCGACACCTTCTACCATAAAGTGATTCAAAGGGTGCCATAACAATACTTGAGTGGTAGCTATTGTTGTGGGAATATTCTATCAAAGGTAGGTGGTCATCCCAATTACCTTTGAAGTCAATGACACACGCTCTCAACATGTCCTCTAGGGTTTGGATAGTGCGTTCTACTTGACCATCCGTTTGAGGGTGAAATGCGGTACTAAGCTTCACTTGAGTACCAAGCCCACTTTGGAAAGACCTCCAAAAATGGGAAGTAAATTGGGCACCTCTATCCGAAATAATCGACAATGGGGCCCCACACAACTTCACAATCTCTTTAATGTACAACTTAGCATAATCTTTCGCCAAATAAGAAATTTTGATGGGAAGAAAATGGGCTGATTTAGTAAATCTATCCACAATGACCTAAATGGAGTCGTGTTGCCTACGAGTTTGAGGCAAACCCACTACGAAATCCATCTTGACCTCTTCCCACTTCCAAGTGGGGATATTGATATGTTGAGTCAGACCTCCCGGTCTGCTCGGGTTTGACTTGTTGGCAATTTGAGCACCTAGACACAAATTTTGCTATGTCTCTTTTCATTTCGTTCCACCAATAAATCTCACGTAAGTCACGATACATCTTGGTGGCTCCTGGATGGATGGAGTATCAGGACCCATGGGCCTCCTCTAAGATTGTCTCTCTTAGGCCATCCACATTCGGCACACATAACCTCCCTTGGTGCCTAAGCACTCCATCTCCTCCTTGAGAGAACGTTTCTATTGCTTTGTTCAGAACCGACTCTTTTAGTACCATCAAAATAGGGTCAAGATGTTGCTTAGACTTGTCAACAACAATCGATGACTCGGAATTATGACGGACCATGACACCTCCTTTTAGGGAATCTTCAAGTTGGACACCCAACCAGGCTAGCCTATGTACATCACGGGCTAACTCCCTTTTCTCTTCTTCCACATGAGACACACTACCCATAGATACACGACTCAAAGCTTCCGCAACTACATTTACTTTTACGTGGTGGTAAAGGATACTCATATAGTAATCTTTCAAGAGTTCCAACCACCTCCTTTGTCGGAGATTCAATTCTTTTTGTGTAAAAACATATTGAAGGCTCTTGTGGTGGGTAAACACATCCACATGTACCCCATAGAGATAGTGTCTCCAAATCTTTAAGGCAAAGACTACGGCCGCTAGCTCAAGGTCATGAGTTGGATAATTCTTCTCATACACCTTGAGTTGTCCCGAGGCATAAGCTATAACCTTACCATGTTGCATAAGGACACAACCCAAACCCACTCAGGAAACCTCACAATATACTACAAACCCTTCGGTGCCCTCCGATAAGGTTAGAACCGGAGCGGAGGTGAGCTTATCTTTTAACAATTGGAAGCTCCTTTCACAAGATTCTGACCATTCGAACTTGGAATTATTTTGAGTTAAGGCCGTTAGTGGATATGCAATAGATGAAAATCCCTCAACAAACCTCCGGTAGTAATCGGCCAAACCCAAAAAGCTTCGCATGTCGGAAAGACTCAAATGTCTAGGCCAACTTTTGACTGCATCGGTTTTCTTTGGATCAACTTCTCTATCCTCACTAGAAACAATGTGACCAAGGAAAGTAACTGATCTTAGCGAAAACTCGCACTTGCTAAACTTAGCATAGAGTTGGTGATCTTTGAGGACTTGCAATACTATCCTCAAAGGATTCATGTGATCATCCTCACTTTTTGAGTATATCAAGCTGTCATCGATAAAGACAATAAAAAATGAGTCTAGAAATTTTCTAAACACATGATTCATAAGGTCCATGAAAGCAGCTGGGGCATTTATAAGACCAAAGGACCTCACTAAGAACTCAAAATGAATGTATCTTGTTCAGAAGGCTATTTTTGGAACATCAACACCTCTCACCCTAAGTTGGTGATAACCCGACCTCAAATCCATTTTTTGAAAAGTAACTCGCTCCTTGAAGTTGATCAAATAAGTCATCAATCTTTGAGAGGGGATACTTGTCCTTAATGGTCACCTTATTTAATTGTCAGTAATCAACACACATAAGAAGAGATCCATCCTTCTTCTTCACAAATAACACCGGTGCACCCCAAGGAGATATACTAGGTTGGATGAAACCCTTATCCAACAAATCCTTGAGTTGAGTTTTTAATTTCTTCAACTCCGCTGGGGCCATCCGGTAAGGAGGGATTGAAATGGGTTGTGTATCTCGCAATAAATTTATGCTGAAATCTATTTCCCGTTTTGGAGGAATCCCGGGTAAGTTTTTGGGAAAGACTTCCGGAAAATCCTTCACTACGGGGACCAACTCCAAAGAAGGAATCTTGGACTCAAGATCCTTGACCCTCACAATGTGATAGAGACAATCCTTAGAAATCAACTTATAAGCTTTTAGACATGAAATGATCCTTCCCTAGGGATGTAATTTCTTCCCTTCCATTCTAAAATGAGTTCATTAGGAAATTAAAACTTCACAATTCGGGTCCTGCAATTTATGGACGCAAAACAAGCATGAAGCCAATCCATCCCCAATATAACATCAAAGTCTAACATATCAAGTTCCACCAAATCAACCAAAGTGACTCTATTGGGCAATGATATGGGACAACCCCTATACACTCTTTTAGAAACTATGGAATCACCCACCAGGGTGGAAACCAAAAAGGGTTAATTTAAGACATCGGGAAGCATATCAAACTTCATAGCCACCAAAGGGGTTACAAAATACAAAGTGGCACCGGGATCCAACAATGCATAAACATTAATTGAAAATACTAGTAACATACCGGTCACAACATTCGGATAACTCTCTTGATCACCTCGGGATTGGAGAGCATAGAAGCGATTCTTCTAAGGAGCATCGGGATTTGGGCCACTTCCTTGTGCTTGGGCATTTTCCCTTCCTTGAGCCTTTAGCATAGGGCAGTCCCTCCTCATGTGGCCTCCCTTACCACAACCATAGCAATTACCCGTGCCAACTAGGCACTTACCTTCATGTTTTCGGCCACACTTTGTACAAATAGGCTTCTCAACATAAGGACCACCACCTTTTTTTTTGTTGAGGCTTGGGGGTAGACACTTTACCTATGTTGACCCTTGAAGTGTTAGGTGGGCCTTGGTAGGAAATCTCTTTTTGAACTTTGGCTTATCTTGGATTTCAAACCTAACCTTAGAAGAATTTCCATCATCGGCCCTTGACCTCTTCAATTCTCTACCAACTTTCTTAAGCTTTTGCTCTCAATTTGTTCGGCATGAACCATAAGACGAGAAATGTGCATGCTTGGGATTAGCGTAGCCGACCTACATTCATTCACCACAAGATCGGATACTCCCATAACAAGTTTGTTCAATGTAGCTCTAGAGTTCGACACCAAAGTAGGAGCATGCTTGGAAAGTTGAATGAACTTGAGGCCATACTCCTTCACACTCATATCCCCTTGACGAAGGTTGATGAATTCTTGCATTTTCCTCTCCCTTAGTTCCAAGGGGGAAAACCTATCAAGAAAAGTCATCTTGAATGTAGCCCAACTTATCAGACCCTCTCTAATAGGTCTCCCCTCCTTCCATTGTTCATACCACACTTGTGCCACATCTTTGTTTTGATAGGCGGCAAACTCCGCCTTTTCTTGAAAAGACACACCCATAGCTTCTAGAACCTTAAACACTTCCTCAATCAATCCTTGTGGATCTTCTTACACCTTGGAGCCAAAGAAAGTAGGGAGATTCATCCTTGTGAAATACCTTATCCTAGAAGCGGTAGTGCTAGCATTGGGGTTCACTTGCACCCTAGCATCCCTAGCAACTTGAGTGGCCAACACTTGAGTCAAATTATGAATAGACGACCTTATCTCAACATTAGACATAGCCCCTTCTTCAATAGGAACTTGAGGGTTTTGAGGAGCTTGAGGGGGAAGTGCCTCATTCACATTCTCCTCACCAGCCCTCCTTGCATCGTTCCTTCTTGTATTCATTGCATATAAGCACAATAGAAAGATTAGAAGAAAAAGACTAGATAGAGTCTTATGGAGTAACAAAAGAGTGAAAGCTCTTAAGCATCTCGTAGCCTCCCATTCATAAGTGTGGCGCGCTTCACACCCATGAAGAAGACTCTACTCGACGTGGTATCTTGTGACATGGATCATACATTATTCTCAACCTTATGCTCTGATACCAAGTTTGTAACGACCCGAGAGCACCCCCTAGTTATTACCGGCGTATTCGACCTTGAAGAGGTCTTATACAAGCCCTTAGCATTCATTATAGCATGTATCATAGAATAAAAATATGAAAATTTTAAAATTTTACTTTGTAAGTTCAACTTCACTTCATATATAAAAAATAGAATCTAACTTCGTCACAATGTACCATCTAGACATAGAAGTATCGAAAATGGGAGTTATCCCTTACATCAATAAGAAGTCTAGAAATAGGAAAGTACAACAATGTTTTTCAACATAAGCAAAGAACTAAACATAGAAGCTCGATCATAGGGTCTTGTCCTCGGACTTGAGGACTCCCCAACTTGGGAAAGCAACTCCAACTGTCATGAGAAGTAAGCCTGAATCCTCAACGGCCCGAACCTAAATATTTGGGGGAAAAGGAGACAATATGGGTTAGTACAACGCACGTACTAAGTATGGCTACTATGCATAAAAACCATTGAAACATGCATAAAAGGTCATTTTAGTCAAAACATGCTTTTTACCAAGTAAATCCAAAATGCACACAAAGTAAGCATCACAGTACAAACCAACATAATATCATCCCAACATGTAGACAACCAAAGTAATACTAGTGCAATGCAAGGGATAGAATCTCATAACCCTATTCAAAGCCAAGAATCACATTAAGCAACCTACTTCATGCATACATGCATAAGATCATACTTCATCAAAACTTACCATATTCATAATGATCATACATAACATAGCTTCATCAAACATATGTCATAATCATCATAATCATAAGAGAACACTACTACAACCATCTCTTAGGATCCCACAAGTGCAATGTTCAAGAGATGTCCCATACCCTCCTTTAGACAATGTAGAAACCCTTAAGAAAGCCCTAGTAAGAGTTCACACCTTTCATACCTTCATTTAGTTTTACATTAGGGAGATATTGCCATAACTGACATAGACCATGAGAGCTGCATGGAATCCGGTGTTCTACACCCTCACCGAAACGAGACGGTTAACACTTGCCTAAGGTGTAACCATTAGTACATAGCTATCTAGGTGGATCCACTAAGCTAAAGTCCTATGTGGGCACATAGTTAAGGGTCAAGAAGATTGCTCTTAGAAATTCTAACTTACTAAACATGGGGGATTTCCATCGCATGAGACAACACATACCGTGGGTAATCCGGACTTGCTAAACGTGAGGAAACCCATGTCGGGAGCCGGACTTACTAAACGTGAGACCCCCATCTCATTTACATGCTCTTTTGGTACTAAACATCTAATTCCCTTTTGTAATCATATTTAGTCATCACATAAGTTCACATTAGCCTTTACTAGACTTTTATGTAAATATCTTACCATAATAGCTCATATGTATTCATAAGTGTGTAACAATCCTTTCAATTTAGAAAAGTGAGTAACCCTTTCACTTTACATTACACTATAATCATGAGAACTACCTTTCAATCATATAGCAATCAAACCACAACATACATACATATTTCAAAGGTAATTCAAGTGTAGAGGGTTAAGGATGAGAAAACTAGGTCATCAACACCATAACTACACATTAGGTATAGCATAATAATCATACATAACATAGCTTCAACATACATAAGTCATAATCATCCTAATCATAAGAGAACACTACTAGAACCAACTCTTAGGTTCCCATAGGTGCAATGTTCAAGAGAAGTCCCATACCCTCCCTTCCACAATGTAGAAACCCTTAAGAAAGCCCTAGTAAGAGTTCACACCTTTCATACCTTCATTTAGTTTTACATTAGGGAGATATTTCCATAAGTGACATAGACCATGAGAGCTACATGGAATTTGGTGTTCTACTCCCACACCGAAAAGAGAGGGTTAACACTTGCCTAAGGTGTAACCATTCGTACATAGCTATCTAGGTGGATCCACTAAGTGAAAGTCCTATGTGGGCACATAGTTAAGGGTCAAAGAGATTGCTCCTAGAAATCCTAACTTACTAAACGTAGGGGATTTCCATCTGATGTAACAACACATACCGTGGGTAATTCGGACTTGCTAAACGTGAGGAAACCCGTGTGGGGAGACAGACTTACTAAACGTAAGACCCCCATCTCATTTACATGTCGTTTCGGTGCTATGAATCTAATTCCCTTTTGTAATCATCTTTAGTCATCACATACGTTCACACAAGCCTTTACTAGATTCTTATGTAAACATTTTACCATAATAGCTCATATGTGTTCATAAGTGAGTAATAATCCTTTCACTTTAAAAACACTTAGTAAGTGAGTAACCCTTTCTTTACATTACACTATAATCATGAGAACTACCTTCCAATCATATAGCAATCATACCATAACATACATACATATTTCATAGCTAATTCAAGTGTAGAGGGTTAAGGACGAGGAAACTAGGTCATCAACACCACAACAATACATTAGGTATAGCATCATTACAATCTAAGTAATTCACCTTTCATAGTTGAGTTAAAAGAAGAACCAACCTTCATACCTACTTGCCCTTCCTAGGACATTCATACTTCAAACAGCAATCAGTTCATAACCAATACATAATACAAGGTAATTCATGAAGTAATACATAATCAACATCAATATAAGCAATTGACATATTCCATTCATAGCCTTCAAGGCTTCATTCAAAGATTCAACCCTAATTTCATAGAAATTATACATAACCTAGTGTAGAATCATCATACAAACATGAATTACATAACATCACACTCGATTCATAGCCTTCACTCAATATCCAACACAAACTAGAGTTAGAATTAGGAAAAGAAGGAGAAACATGGGTCTCATGGGGAATTCTTCAAGAAACCACAAATACAACATAAATTCATTCATAATTGATCTTATAACATCAATCAAATTCATTTTATAACATCAATTTCACTTTCGAAAAAGTTTTTGGATTGAAAACCTAGAAATTGGAGATTTTGAAATTCATCTTGAAGGGATCTCTTTGGGAAAGGAATCCCAAGAGTGATAAGCAACCATACCTTAGTGGATTCCTTGAGAATCAATGGAGAAACTCCAAGAAATTTGGGAAAGAACCTTGAAACCCTAGCTCCAATGTATTCTTCTTCTTCTAAGGTGTTTAGAAAGAGAGTTCAGAGAGAAGTGGGAGAGTTTTGATTTAATAACCAATATATAATTAACCTCTAAAAATACCCAAAACAGACCTACATAAATAGGACTTAAAAGGAAAAGTCCCAACACTCTTCATTTAAATTGTCTCTGTCAGGGACCATAGCCAACATTCACAAACCATGAAAGTGCACCACGGGCGGTGGTACTGCCCGTGTTGTTGGAGGCTGTGGCTCCCCTTTCGTGCACAAGCCAACACTTGGCCAAGGCAAGACCACGGATCCTCCCACGATCCGTGGTCATTACCACGGTTCGTACTGATGGTCTTGGTCATGACTTGGCCTTGTGGATGCAAGGCCTTCTAACCTTAGTACCAAGTGATGCTCACGAGCCACCCCTCTCCCTCGTCAGGTGCCCATGGTGCCTTGGGCCGTAGCTACCCTAACAACCCCCAACTCTATAAAAGCTAAGAGAAATCCACGCCCACCTTTACGAGCCGTGAAGTGGACCACGACTCATGGTCCCTCTCATGAAGGGTGAGGCAGTGTCTGGGACACTTGGTGGTCCCTCTCCCTCGACCAAGGAAACTCAACGAAGCCTCCCACGGTCCATGGTCATGACCACAAGCCGTGGTGATGGCCGTGGAGTTTGAGGAAGTCCCTCCAAATTTGGGGCAGCCTTGGCCTTAGGCCTTGGCTTGCCCCTTTTTGTTTGGCACTCCTTCCTTAGTCCTTAACTCATAGACCACCATAGCTCACCTAGATGGTCTACTAACTTAGGGGAATTCATTTTATACCTCATTGACACTACGTTTAAGCTCTAGTTCAACCTACAAAATTTCTGGGGTGTTACAAGAACGAAGTGGCAAATTTTTTTTGGAAGGATCAAAAATCATTTACAACGAAAACACAGAGCTACAAGATCAAACCTTCGACAAAAGCAGTGTATAACACAACATAAACACAAATATGTACGAAAAAACATCAATATTCACACAAAGAGTCACAAAAAAGGTGGGCCTCACCCCACCACAAATAAAATCATTTGTCCTCAAATGTAATCAAAATTATCCAAAAGTTGAAATAAAAGTAAGATAGAGAAGTAGGTAAAGAGAGGATCTTGTCTACGCAGTCGCTCCATCTATCTAGGAATCAGTGCCCGGTGAATCAATCTGGACTTGGGCATCAGTGCTCAGAGTCTCCTCAGAAGGAACAGTAGTACCAGATCCCCTAGGAGCTGCCATGGATGTCTCGGTCAGCGATGTCTGGATCGCCGACTACATAATTGTCTCCTCAATTTCTGGTAGTTCTCCAGATATGCCCTCCTCCAGTATCTCTAGTTGCTCCTCATCGATCTCAGCATATGACTCATCAACTGGTGCCTCATCCCTGGGTACGTCTCTGGTGGTAGCCGAAGGAATTTCCGATGTTTTAGGTGCATCCAGGTCATCAACAACATCCAGCATTTATGTGAAATCAGTAGACTTAAGATATTTTATGTCCTTCCTCAAGTCAGCTACCTCGACTCTCAAGGCCGTAACCTCAGAGGTCTCCCCCTGCGTGCTCTCACAAGCTGTAAATATAGTAGCCAGATCATCAACTGAGGTACGGAGGGGAGTCAGTGTAGCAAAGATGGCAGCTTCAATCATAAAGGGGACATATCGCTCTAAATGGGTCGCCCTCACATCAGCTAAGTGGGCCAGATGCCTCATCTTCAGGATCATTGCTTGAGTAATCTTTGTCTGCTGGAAGGAAGAAGATTTGTTTGAGGCATGTGAAGAAGATGTAGGAATAGAAGTACCTGAAGGAACGAAGGTCGGAGTAGGCAAAGATACCTCTACAAGTATCGAGTGAACATCCACTTCCAGGGATGTGTCCATCAGAGCTGCCCTCCTCCTATCAGCCTCCTCTCTAGTATACTCTGCCTTATTGCGCCGAATGTCAGTGAAAGAGGATGGGGTAACATCAAAATCTTTAGCAACATCCCAAGGCACTCCAGCATGCTGCCAAAACTCCGTGATCAGTACCGGAAAGGGTAGGGAAGTCTTTCTCTGTTTGGCTCTCATGGCCATCTCTTTCTTTATGATAAGCCCAAAATTGAGCCACCTTCTCGATTAGACAGAACCCAAGATAACTGACTTCACATGTTGGAGGATAGACTCGTTCTGTGTTGGCATAAGTGAGCTGCTGAAGAATCCAAACCGATAATGGGCAGTTATATTCAAATCCTTCTTTTTGATATTAAACCCTGCCTCAATCCACCTAAGAGTAGTACCAAAAATATGGGGTGCAACCCAAACCATTAGATCGTCCATAGTCTGCGTCGTAGGTTAATCCTCATATGATAGTGCAATCCCTGGAGGCCTATCTTACAAAAACATAAATTGACTCCTCACTGCATCTCACTTCTATACCTTGAACAGTAACTGATTTAACTAGCCTAAACTCGCTGGCTTTCTTCTTACTCTTCGGCACCAGTTCACCGTATGCTATGTAGAACTCACGGACCCATGATGGAATATAATGTCCTCGGGGCCTGGTGAAAATCTGGAATGGTGCCACTATAATATCTCCGCTACATTGGAGTACTTGCCCTCAAGACCCTCTGTATATAGTAGATTCTCATCGAGAATGGTTCGTAAACCATTTCCCTTCAACCTGCTGAGAAGTCTAGGTGGAGGCATGACATGTGGCATGAGGACCACAAGAGGTGCCTAGGTTGGCACTAATTGTGGTGGTGTGAAAGCTGGAGGGTCTCTGTTTGAGTTGGGGCGAGCTCTGGCACGAATTTCATCCATCCGGGACTATGATGGTTACTCATCCTCAGACACTGATAAAGCATCCTGAGAGTCTATAGTTACCCTGTCAGATATGGGTCTTTTCCCCTTTCCTTTTTCTCCCGGTGTAAGTTCTTGCCTTCCCTTCTTTGGCGGGTTTGATCGCCCTTCATTTATTGTGATACCCCATGCTCTTTTCTGGGGTGGCATATCAATGTTAGTCCTCACCATGACTGCAAAAGATGAAGGAGTTAGAAACTTTGAAACAAAAACACAGAAAAGCAGTTGCAGACAGACTCACCGATCAATTCGGTGACATGCCGAATCCCTTTGGCGAGCTTGATCGGGCTTACAGAAAGGATTGTCTTGAAAAAAATTGGCATGTCCGTGATGGGAAGGTCCTTTCGGTGAATCCCCGACAGCTTTTGGCAATCAAGGGCTAGCCTGCAAAAAGTTACATTGGAAAAAGGGTTCAGGGGCACAGACAAGGGTGATCAGAAAGTCTTTCGGCGTGTCACCGAGTGCCTTTGGCGACCTCAAGCTTCTCGCCTAAAGTTATAGAATACAACAAGGCATTAGGCATGAAACTAAAGTTGACATAGGGACATTAGGCAAACTGACGAGTGGTTCAGCGAGCTCAACCCAGCGCGCAAAACGACCCAACGTGCCTATCATCAACCCAACTTTTTGAATTCAACCCCGCAACCCTCGAAAACAAAATCAAACCATGCATTAGTCAAATTCACACAAGACCCATAACACCCATTGCCTCAGGATACTCAGACTTCTCCCGGTTTTGCCATATTTGGTAAATTTATGACCTTTTCCTTTAAAAGCGAAAGCACCCGCTTTGTCATTAGGAAAATTATGTTGTTTGGCACAAATACAAGCTACTCTGACTTCACCCAACTAAACTAAACAACATGCAAGCACAACCCCACAAAACTTACATCATTTTAAAGAACAAAAAAATGTGATTTCAACAACATATACATTATGCGCAAGTTTTTCAAGTTACAACAGGCAATCAAACACTATAACCATATCAGAGAGTCCCATCACACTTCAACAAGCTAATAATGATGAAAATGAGTACAAAATTCTTGAAAATAATCTCGTGGTTTCGGAAAACAAACCGTTTATGCCGATAAAAATAAGATTGAGATGCTAGGCGGCAATGTAATCCAAATCCGAGCACAAATCAATCAACTAAAATATTATACAATGCGAAAATATTGAAAGTACTAAGTAGGTGCGAGTTTGTGAAGGTTGAAAGTGAGGGAAAGTGAAAAGTTTGAAAATTTAAACCTTTGGCCTTATAAAAACCGTCCAGTTTTCATCAATTTGACGATATTAGTCGTGTTCGACGAACCACTCGGCAACACGCCGAATGATCACTTACCACACCGAGTTTTACAGGACAACCAGTTAAACTAGAAGTCCAAACGGCGGACTTTATCATAATCGCTGACATGGCCTGTGATTCACCGATAATTTTTTGGGGTCGCCGAGATTTACAGACTTCACTTTGAAATTATCTTGAATCCAACCACGGTCTAGGTCAGGGTTGCCAACATATTTAGCGATATGCAGACTAGACCTTTAGCTCACGAATTTTGCACTTTTCAAACACTTTGTCCAGCACAATAAACAGACCATTATTTCTAACACAAACATAAAGCAATAAAACATTGGGTTGCCTCCCAAGAATCACCTTATTTAACATTGTGGCATGATGCAACTCCTCATTCAAACTATATTTTTGGGGTTGACCTTCGTGTCACTAGGCAACCCCTCATGTTTATTTGGGTATAGATAAGGCACTACATAACTCACGAGTGTTTCAATTACCTGGATAGATCTAGAGTGAGAGCCAATCATCTGATTTAGCACTTCAACATTCTCCTTCGTCTCTTCCAGCACTCTGTCTTGCTCATTGATAACTTGGAGAATGATTAGCAGCGTATCCTCAATGTGACTGTTCTCATTGTCTTTAGACTGTCTCCGCTCATGAGCGGGTATGTACCTCCCTTTTCTTTGGCACTAGACTTCCACCTCTACTATTTTCTTGGCCAATTCGTCCAGCTGAGTTAATAGTGGGACCAAAGAGGGGTCCCTTTCCATTTCCTGATTAGTCTCAGTCTTTTAGCCACTATTTTTATCAGACAAGCTCAAAATATCGGTTTAAAACAACAACACAAGCTAAACAAAACTAAAAATTAAATTAGTTCACTATAATTAACAAGAACAAAAATTTGACTAAACTAAAAATTCTCAAGTAACACCACTTCCCGGCAGCGGCGCAATTTTGACTTTAAGTATAAGGACACTTCTTCAAATTCTATGTGCCAATGATCGTTAGTCAGTACATGACCCAACCGAATGGGTTTTGATCATCCCCACGTGGAGTGTTTTGTAATTGAGAATCAATAGCCAAATGTGAATGTGTTCTAATCAATCATAGCTAAAAACACATTTATGAATAAAACCATAATAAATCATAGGGTGACACGAGTGTCAATTACCAATAGGGGGGTTTATAATCAACTAACAACTAAAAATAGCAAATAGTACGAAAATACGAATATGGTGTAACGACTTAGAAAATGATAGGTTAAACTAAAGCCTAATCATGAGGGTAAATGTCAAGGTACGTGTTAGAATCCATAGTAGAAAGACCTTTTGAGGTTTATATTGAGGGTTGTAAAGGCAAATTCCAAGCCAAGGGGGCAAGGCTTAGGCCAAAGGCCAAGGCTGCTCAACCTTGGCGTAGCACTGCCCCAAGTCTACGACCCACTTCACGGCCAGTGGTCTTGACCACGGTCCGTAAAAGTGGCCATGAAGAAGACTTAGCTTATTAGGAGGCAAGGCCTTGAGGCCAAGCTACTGCCCCAAGTCCATGAGCTATTCACAGCTAGAAGTCTTGAACACGGTCCGTAGAAGTGGTCGTGAAGATGCCTTAGCATATAGGGGCTTAGCAAGGTGGAGAGACACCCTAGTCAAGGGACCACGAGAGCCACCACGATTTGTGGTGCCCCTCACGACCCGGGAAGATGGGAGTGGTCCCTGACAGTGCTGCCCAAGTTGGGGTTTTTTAGGTAATTTTGTTTTAAGTGATTATTAAGTGAGGTTGATTTTAAATAGTTTATATCATATATATATATATATATATATAGTTCTAAGTCTTTTAACACCTATTTTACTCCTTTATGCAAAACACCCAAATCAGAACCCCAAAGTTTTTCGTCTCTCAATAATTCTCTCTCTAACTCAAGGAAGAAGAAGAAGAAGTGGGAGATAGGGTTTGGATTCAAGGAATTTTCTTCATCAAATTTATTGGGGAATCTTAGAAATGGTATGGTGATCATTCATCTAGGGGTAACTTTCACCCATAAAGTCCATTCAAAGTAAATTTTCAAAGTTTTCAAGTTCTTGAAAAACCTAGGGTTTTACTCACTCTCATGGGTTCCTTCTTCAAATAATTTTAAATGGTCACTAATGGCATATTATGCTTGTATTAGTGTATAATTGATGTTTTATCATGAAAATTCTCTATGAACCCATGATTCCTCTCAATTCCTAAATTATGCCTTTATGAAGTGGGTTTGTTAATTATGAAAGTTGAAGATTGGAACATGTCTAAATTGCTTTAGGTTATTGAATTGTACCATTATCTATGCCTTAATTATGGTAAATTGTTGGTGTGTTGACGATTTGAGATTCATGGCCTTGAAGGCAAGTTATGACTAAATTACATGTTGAAATATAATTATGCTAAAGATATTGATCCACCTGAAAGGTGGTGGTGTTTAATTACAGTGAATACTTATGAAGTGAAGGATATGCATGTGATTTCAATGATAGAAGGATGATCATTTATGTAATGTAATTGTGTTATTGTTTATAGTATTTTCTCAAATGCCACTCATGAATGACGATGATAGAATGTGAAAGGTTTCTATGATGTAGTGTTCTACCTTGAATTGGTACGGTTAGGAAACCGTTCTTGTATAATGAATGTGTATTGACTTGATGAATATGAACCGATAGGCTATGGCATTTCATTAATAACTGAGTAATGAATGTGTCTTGACTTGATGGATATTAATTGATAGTCTTAAGGCATTCTTTTTATAAATGATCTAATGTAATGAAGACTCTAGAATCGATAAGCTAATGGCATTCCTTTCTTAATGAGTCAATGTACCATGAATCAATAGGCTTATGTCATTCCTTTTAAGAGTATAAGAATCTAATGAGGAATCATGAATCCATAGGCTTATGCCATTCTTTTCATGAGGAGTCTAGAGCTATTTTTGAATGTACCATGGATCGATAGGCATATAACATTCCTTCCTTGGGTAATGATGTATCATGTGTCGATAGGACTATAGCATTCCTCCCTATTACAATAATATAATGTGAATGAAATAATCCATGGGAATGTAGGCTAAGCACCGAGTGGATAGGCTTAGATGGAAACTCACCCAATGTTAGGTAAGTGTTCCATGGAACATGTTCCTATCCCATATCTATGTGCCCACATAGGATATTAGCTAGTGGATTCCATATGAGCTAATGTTACTGTTCTACCTAAGGAAAATAGAAGATTTTTTTACGGTGTGGGGCTTTATGACACAGGACTCCATGAGAAGCTCTCATGGTCTATGTCGGTTAAACACTTATTCACATTATGTGATATGTGCATTATGTCCTGTTGATAGGTTCTACAAAGTATGGGTAGTATTATGGGATGCCATCTACACATTGCACGAGTAGGCTTTGAGAGGGTCATAGTGAGCTATCTATATCTTAATGGCTATTGTATGAATGTGTCCTAAATGATGTTGTTGAAGAATGTTGACTCTTAAATGCTTAATGTGATGATGCATGCTATACTAGGGTTATATTTTGAGTTATTTTCCCTTGTCATGCCTTATGAAATGTTATTCCTCTTAATTATGGATACTGTGTAACGAGAAAATGAATGAAGGGTAAGTTCACTTTTGGTGACTTTGATGTGGTACCTTAGTGTGGATAGTGGTATGGTATGCTATCCATACATTGCACGAGGTATAGCATGAGGGTTACTTGAGGTGAAGATCTATGGTGAAGGAAATGGTTTACTCGTTGACTTTGTCCAATTGTGATGTTGTGACTTGTATGATGATTATACATGTATTGTATGTCTCTTATGCTATTATACATTATATTTCTAGAAAGTGGCATAATGCATGGTTTCCAATCAAAATATCCCTTTTAAAAGCATGTTTTTGAATGGTCACCATACTTAGTACATTTTTGTGTGCTAACCCATATTTCTCTTATTTTACTACAACTGTAGGTTCCGACAAGTGATTTCTTCTAGATAGAATTGATTTTCCCCCAAGACTTGGTATTTCCTCATGGATTCGAGGACAAGAACTTTTATGTATCCTTTTGTTCATGTAATAGACAATTCTAGTCTTTTCGATTTTAAAGGGTCGTGTCCCTACTTTTGTTTTCAAGACTTTGTTTTAGATGACCATGTAAGACTTAAACCTCCACTCTGTCTTTTGAAAGATTTTAAATGATTATTTTTGAATGTTTTGATTTTAAATAAGTTTTTATTCCGCTCTATTTTCATTATTGAATTCAATGAAATGCTATGAGGCTTCTATAAGACCCCTTCGAGGTCAAGTACGCCGTGTTACATTTGGGGCCTAGACTCGGGCAGTGACAAACATGGTATCAAAGCACAAGATTTTGGAAATGGTTTTTAGGGTTGATGTCTCACAAGCCATGTCTAGTAGAGTGTTTATCCTCGGTGTGAGTCTTGACAAATCTATGAGCGAGAGGTTATAGGACGTTAGAAAATTATACTTCTTGAAGTCGTGCCTTAGAGTTTAGGTTTATAGATGTCCTTTTCCTAATCCTTCTCTTGGGTTTGTAGGATATGAATACAAGAAGGACACCCTCAAGGAGAGTGGAAGAGGAGAATGTGAATGAGAGAGTTCTTCCCCAAGGTCTCCAAGGTCCTCAAGGTACTCAAGGTGGCCAAGTGCCACAAGAGAATGAAGTTCTGGTGGATCCCTCAGCCATGACCAATGAAGGGATTAGGACGAACTTTCTAACCCTAACTCAAGGTATGACTGCTCAAGTTAACCAAGATGTGCGGCCTAAAGTGAATACTAATGAGAGTACCATGGCCTTAAGGTTGAGAGACATTGTGATGATGAATCCTCCTATTTTTCTTGGCTCTATAGAGGGAGAGGATCTCTAAGAATTCTTGGAAAAAGTTTATAAGATAGTCAATGCAGTGGGGGTATCTTCTAGGAAGAAAGCAGAGTTGGTTTCCTATAAATTGAAAGGGGTTGCCCAAGTGTGGTTCACTCAATGGAAAAGCAATAGGCCTTTCGAAGCAGGTCCTATAGAATGAGAGGAGTTTAAGAGAGCATTCCTTGGTAGGTACTTTCCCCGTGAGAAGAGGGATTGTAGGTTTAACGAGTTTATAAACCTTAGTCAAGGTAGCATGAATGTGGAGGAGTATTCTTTGAAGTTTACCCTATTGTCTAAGTACGCTCCATCATTGGTGTCCAAATCTAGAGATGAGATGAATAGGTTTGTGATCGGTGTATCCGACCTAGTCAAGAAAGAGTGTCATACGACAATGCTCCATAATGACATGAACATTTCTAGGCTCATGGTGTATGCTCAATCTATTGAGGAGTCCAAACTGAAGAGGAAGAATAAGGATTTGAAGAGGGGTAGATCTGATGAGCAAGTTCAACCTAGGTTCAAGAAGAGAGCTCCAAACCAAGATTCTTCTAGTACTCCTAAGGTTAATGAGGAGAAAGGTGGTGGACCTCTATTTTCTAAACCTCTTTGCACCACTTGTTGAAAGAGGCATCATGGGAAATGCCTAGCCAGTACTAGTGGGTTCTATGGGTGTGACAAAAGTGATCATCAACAAAGAGATTTTCCTACTCTTACGACTAGAGAAAGGGAGGCTAAGCAAGCTTCTTATGTTTGTCGGGATCCTATTGATCCAAAGAAGAACCGTTTCTATGCACTTCAAGCCAAATAGGGCAATGGAGCTAATCTGGATGAAGGTACCAATAAGTTGATAGTTCCTTATAGTTGTGAATGTCTTGTTGAGGTTGTTATGTTGTTTCAATGTTAGCATTATATGGGATTTCTCTTAAGTCGGCGATAGTAAGTTGAATAGTAAGATTGTGGAGAGTTTTTATATCCTTATCTCTTTCCTCCTATTCCCATTGAAGCTTGAGATCAAGAGTTCCTTGTAGCTTGTGTCATGTTTTGGATTCATGTGTAAAAATGTGTTCCATGGTCTCCTTATGTTATGCATGTTTTGATGAAATTATGTTTATATGAGAAAATGAGTTTTCATGGATTTTTATTCCTCATAATGATGTGCATCGATAATGAGTTGCTTAAATGCGTCATGAGTCAACTTGTTGAATATGTTTAAATGTATTCTTGAAAGAGTTGCATATTTTCCTTATGATGTTGTAATGAGCGTGATGTGAGCTGGAGAGGGAAGTTCCTCCAATGAAATGAGAAATGTTGATATTTTTGTGCATAATGAATTTGTAGGAGTAGTTCTTACCTTCTTATATCCATTGAGCTTGTTGAAGTGGAGTTGATGTTTCCTCCTATGATTGTGTACATTTATATTGATGATTGATGGGCTGCTAGTCTTCATTCGTTTTCCTCAAAGTGTTTAAAGTGTCATTCGAGGATGAATCTTCCTAAGTGGTGGATAATGTAATCAACTAACAACTAAAAACAACAAATAGTATGAAAATACGAATATGGTGTAACGACTCAGAAAATGATAGGTTAAACTAGAGCCTAATCGTGAGGGTCAAGGTACTTGTAAGACTTCATAGTTTAAAGATCATTTTAGGTTTGTATTGAGGGTTGCAAGAGCAAGTGCCAAGATAAGGGAGCAAGGTCTAAGCCAAAGGCCAAGACTGCTCAACCTTGGCCAAGAACTGCCCCAAGTCGAAGATCCACTTCATGGCCAGTGGTCTTGACCATGGTCCGTAGAAGTGGCCGTGAAGAAGATTTAGCTTAGTGGGAGTCAAGGCACTGAGGAGGCCAAGCTAATTTCCCAAGTCCATGATCCCCTCAACGACTAGTGGTCTTGACCACGGTCCATAGAAATGGTCGTGAAGATGCCTTAGCATCTAGTGGCTTAGCAAGGTGGAGAGGCACTCTGGTCAAGGGACCACGGGCACCACCATGATCCCTGGTGCCCCTTACGACCCGTGAAGATTGGTGTGGTCCATGACTGGGCTGCCCAAGTTGTAAAGCGTACTCTTTAATGGTATAGGCTACATTTTATAAGCATTGTTACAGTATGATATAATTGGCAACAACTATTTACATATATGGCCACACCTTTAAAATGTCCTATTTTTATAATTGTAAAAACAACACACTACAAGTGTGGCCTTAAAATTTTCACTAAAATATTATATTCCCTCGAACATTTTTAACTCTTCATCCCATTTTTATTGGCCAAAAAAAACAATTCATAAAACATTAATCAGAAAAATGACAAACTTTTCTCTTTCTCTAAAGAACCACACGCTTTTCTCTGGAGAACTAAAGAGCGAGCTGAACATCTGAAGCTAAGAACTGGAGAGCTAAAGCTAAGAACTGAAGAGCTAAAGTGACCACAATTTCTTCGATACAGAATTTCATCAAGCGTAAGTACCCGATTCTTCATTCTTGGTTCGTGAATTTATAACTATGTTTTCACACTAGTATGTATAAGGTTTTGTTGTAATAATCAGCATGGGTGCTTGTACCTCAAAACATATAAGACCCAATCCTTATTCCCCATAAGAAATTCTTCCCCCACCGGAAACACCAAATGTCGTTGAAACCCAAAAATATAATGAAGCTAAAAATCACCTCTACTCCAGCAAGGTTGTTGAAATGCACATTTCCTCCTCCTTCTCTAGCGAAGCATATTAAAGCTTTGCTATTGAGACGGCATGTTAGTGTTAAGCCTAATGCTGCAGCTATTCCTGAAGGAGAAGAAACTGAGGGGGCTATATTGGATAAGAGTTTTGGGTTTTCTAAGAAATTTGTGAGTAAGTATGAAATTAGGGAGGAAGTGGGTATAGGCCATTTTGGGTATACTTGTTCTGCTATTGTCAAGAAAGGTGAACTTAAGGGTCGGAAAGTTGTTGTTAAGATCATTCCAAAAGCCATGCTCTCTTGCATTGAAATGTATTTGCATATTGAATTACCTACAATGTCTGATTGTTGAAGTACGTGGTGCGAAAAATTGGTCAATTTTATGAGTCCATTTTTTTTATTTAAGTTCTGTTTGGGTTTTAGATTTGTTCTCTCTGTATGTCATGAACACCATTAGATTTTATGAGTCAATATTCAGCAGCCGAGATTTCCTCTTATTCTCTACTAATTTTTGGTTTGTTTTTAGAAGGAATTGATTACTTTGGGGTTGTTGGAATGGAAAAAATCACGAGTTACAGCTGAAATTCCAAAGTATGGGAATAAAGTGTCCAAGAACACGAATTCTGTTGTAGCTGGTTTTACTGTTGTTTATTGGGTAAGGACACAACATTTTTCATATCTTATCCTTACTAACATTTTCTTATAGCTATACAATTGTTCGGATATGTTTAAGATCACAAGTTTTAAGGGTACTTCTGGTGTACTAGTTATATGCATATAATCAAATCAATCATACAATAATCATAGATTTATCTGTTAGATTGAAAAGCACACATGTGGTTCTAAATCATTATTAAGAAGAATGTTTGATGATTGACATCTCTATGAATAACATGCCTTTGAAATTCATTGTGTAGGTAATTCAAAGCTTCTGAATTCCAACGGCTTTTCTGAATCTTTTTTCCCATGTCAATACTGATTTGGTTATTCCTACATTCCAAATTAAGTCAAGATTAACGAGTTAAAACAGGGTTTTATGTACATACTATATTCTTTGGTTTGCAGTAAGCTTATTAAACTATACTTGCTGAATTTCATAAAATACTTTGACTGATGGTCTACTTATATGAACTTGAGTTTCACATGATATAGTTTTGGGTATTGAATTAGATTAAAGTATAATTTTTTTATATGGGAGATGTTTTGAGTGAATAAGTATACAGGTAAGTATACTAAGATGTTACAACCTGAGTTTCAGTATTAGTATTACCAACTTGACTAGAAGCATAGTTATGAGACTTACTTGTCTGCAGTAGAGTGTCTTGGTGTTGTTGGAGTTGAGTTTCTACATTTTCCATGCTTTGTTTGGTGCGCCTGCTATCTTTATTAACATGTTTGCATTAGAGTATCTTTGGATATTTCTCCTGATGCCCTTGTTCTTTGGCCTGAGGTGGACTTCGAGTTGGATATAGCTACTGCAATCTGCTATAAATCTTCAAATTTGCAATCTGCTATAAATCGCCAAATCTGTAAATCTGCAATCTGCAAATTTACAAATATCCAATCTCCAAATCTGTAACCTGCATATCTACAAATTCGCAAATCTGCAATCTGCTATCCATCCTTTAAAGATGTAACCAAAAGCTCCTTCGCCAAGAACACTATCACCTAGGAAGTTCCTAGTTGCATTTTCCATTCATTGTAGGTGACTTGAGGTTGCTTGGAACAAATGAATCATTTGTGCAAAAACTGGTGTGAAATGAGTCATTATAAGAAAGAAACTGTTCCTTTTTTATAATGCCTGAAGAGCAAGAAATATAATCTGAAATAGAAATTGGTTGAGTTGAGCCAGAATTCGAGTATATGAATCCTTACTATTCATGTCACTCCACTTAAGCTTTTCCAGTACAACAAGTAATGTACATTTTCTATTTTCTTGTAAATTTCTAACAAGACTACAAAAATCTAAACAAATATTGTAACTCAATATACCAAAGCAACAAACTTCTATACAAACCAGAACACAAAAGAAATGAATAAGAAAGGGTTTAGAAGGAAGAACTCTATTCTTCTATTGGACATTGTCTAACTGCTTGTGATCAAGGTTCAAGAGGTAGAACTATGATGCAGAATGGTTGAATATGACTGGTATGTTTCTTAATAAGGGAGGTGCATAGGTTCAGATTATAGAATTTTTAATGAAGGATGCTGAGTGATCTGGTAGTCCTGGCAAGTTCAGATTATAGGGTGAGTCCTGGCAGTTAACTGTAGTAGATAAGAAAATTGATAAGAACACACTCCATATGCCAGTTGCTACTTTACAGTGCAAAAATAGATGCCTAGCACTCTCCAACATTGTCTGATGGTACCTATAACATTCATCAGGGCGTGTTTTTCCTTCTGTAAAATGCAATCAACTTTAGCCTTAAAATATGGTTCAACTTGCCTGCTTTAGTTTGTGTTAATTGTTTTCTTCCTAATTTTAGGACTTGGAAGGCTATATAACACTAGAAGTAAAATTAATGAATGCTTTTTAAAATCAGGTTTCCAGTAAACCTTATCACAGGGTTCTGTTAAACCTTATCACTGGGTTCTGTTAAACCTTGAACACTTCTAGAGTATTGAAAAAATTCACAACTTCTTCTTATTCACAGTTCTTCTATAAGTAATATTTGACCCTTTAGGATCCAAGATTATAGATAATCTTGCTTCAGGTCAGGGATAACTTAGAATGAATAAACTCTATGAAACTTTATGTTTTTTTGGTGTGATCGACTATCTATTATAGGATAATTGGAATGTTTTCTTGAATGTTTAAACATGGTAGTAGATGTTTGATACTTCTCTAATTGGGTGTGCACAAGAATGAGATTTTAAAAGTTTGGACATAGTTTTAAAAAGCACAAAAAGATTTTCACACTATATTGTACTTTTGGTCTTCTAAATAAAGTGTTTGAACTTTTTTAAAATGTTGTTTACAACCTGAACCTGCTTCTTGATAGAATTTTTTAATCTTGATTAGTTCATTTAATTGTGTCCATCCTATTAATTTACTTTCTTTCTGAATTGTGTCTATCCTATTAATTTTACTTATTTTTCCTTAGAAGTATAATCAACATTCAGAAACATTTGTGGAGGATTCAAGGTTTGATTTGGCATAGAACAAGCGCCATCACTAGGTAAGAAACTTTTATCATCTCATAACACCTGATTCTAATAACTTACTCATGACTTTTAAAACTTATTTGTCAAGTAGTTAATGATTTAATGATAGTTACTATAAGATTAAATATTGATATCTTCTTCTAGAAATTGAATTATCCCATCCAAGGATTGGATGGATTTAGCAAGGTATAGCAAACCGTAAATTGATGGTGTTGAATCATTCCTAGATTTTGGTTACTCTTATGGAGAACCTCAAGGAGAGGAAATCTAGTGTCCATGTGCAAAATATTGTAATATTCGTTGGACTCGAAGCAATGTAGTGCATGATGATCTAATATGCTTTGGATTTGTTAAAGGTTATACTAGATGGATCAATCACAGGGAATGGGATATCAAGTTGAATGTTGACGATGATATGGATTACTCGTGTAATGATATTAATGGGTTGTTGAATGATCAATTTAGAGATGTTGCACAGGCCGAAGGAGTTTATGATGGTCCAAATGAAGATACCAAGAAATACTATAATTTAGTTGAAGAGGCAAGCCAAGAATTATATCGTGATTGTGCATAATTCTCTAAATTATCATTCACACTTCATTTATATTTGTTGAAGTGTCTACATGGATGGACCAATGAATCATTCACTTCTCTTTCTTCAGAGTTACTAAAAGAGGTGATGCTCGAGTTGAACATTCCTCAGTCTTACAATAAAACCAAGTCTATGGTTAAGAATCTCGGTCTTGATTATGAGAAAATTGATGCATGTTCAAATGATTGCATGTTGTTTAGGAATGATCATAAGGATGATGAATTGTGTCATACTTGCGGAGCTTCACAATATATTAAAAATCCTGAAGTTGATAGTGAGGTTGAACCTTCTAAAAAATTACATCGAGTTTCAACAAAGACTTTGAGACACTTTCCATTAATTCCTAGAATCAAAAGGTTATTTATATGCTCAAAGACGGAATATTCTTTGAGGTGGTATGACGAGGACCGTTCTAAAGATGGAAAGTTAAGGCATCTTGCTGGGTCAAGCATGGAAAGATTTTGATACGTTGCATCCAGATTTCGCACTAGATTCTCGCAATGTGAGACTTGGATTAGCAAGAGATGGATTCAATCCATTTCGAACCATGAGTATATCTCATAGCACATGGCCAGTTATGTTGATGACGTATAATCTGCCGTCTTGGATGTGCATGAAATTTGAATATTCTATACTTTCTTTAATTATTCCTTGGCCACGATCACCTGGAAATGACATTGATATTTACTTACAACCATTGATAGATGAGTTAAAATTGTTGTGGGATTCTGGGTTGAAACATATGATGCTTCAAGAAATCAAAATTTTCAAATGCTAGCAGCTCCTATGTGGACAATCAATGACTTTCCTGCATATATTATGTTGTCTGGATAGAGTACAAAAGGACAGTTTGCTTGCCCTTGTTGTAACTATAACACTAATTCTCGATATCTTAAGCATAGTCGGAAAATGTGTTATGTGGAGAATCGCGTTTTTCTACCCATGGATCATACATGGAGATCTAAAAAAAGATCTTTCAATGGAAAAACAGAATTTAGGCCTCCTCCACCTTTATTAAAAGGAAGTGATATGCTTAATAGCTCACAAGATTTTGAAAATGTGTTTGGAAAGAAAAGAAAGAGATCAAATGATTGCCCATGGAAAAAAAGGTCAATCTTTTTTTAATTACCTATTGGCAGAATAACTTGTTACGCCACAAACTTGATGTAATGCACATAGAGAAGAACATAGTTGATAGCATACTTGGAACCCTTACGGATATTCCTGGCAAAAAAAAGGATCATGCAAAAGCCCGGTA
This sequence comes from Solanum tarijense, assembly GCA_029582385.1. Taxonomy (NCBI): domain Eukaryota; kingdom Viridiplantae; phylum Streptophyta; class Magnoliopsida; order Solanales; family Solanaceae; genus Solanum; species Solanum tarijense. The sequence goes on along the minus strand of JAJONW010008247.1, from coordinate 50,227 downwards.
TGATTTGAAAGAGATGGGAATTAGAAAGAATCTTCATCCAAAAGATAATGGAGATAATAAGTAAACAAAGTTTGCAAAAGCTTGATTCTCAATTACAAATGGAGAAAAAACAGTTTTTTGTGAGTTTTAATGACACCCAAGCTACCTGATGGCAGTGCCTCCAATATATCGAGGTGTGTGCAACTGGATAAAAGAAAATTGTCTGGTTATAAGACCCATGATGCTCATTTCATGTTACATTACTTGCTTCCAATACCAATTAAAAGCATCCTTCCAGATCATGTGGCTATTACTTTGATTCGTCTATGTTCCTTCTTTCAATGTTTGTGTCAAAAAGTTATAACATTGGAGGACTTAGATTGCTTAGAAGTAGAGATCAGAGAAACAATAAATCAGTTGGAGCGAATTTTTCCTATTCATTTGGCGAATGAAGTGAGATTAGGTGGTCCAGTTTAGAACTGATGGATGTATTCCACTTGAAGAGAAATGGGTACATTCAAATCATATATCCACAATAGACGTTATCCAGAAGGTTGCATGGCAGAGGCACGTGTAGGAATAAATTGTATGAATTTATTTTCTAGATATCTGTATGGGGTTGTACTGTAACATCTGACAATTCGAGATAACTATGAAGAGGTTTAGAATTGGAAATAGTCATTTTTGGAAGGAATTTTAAATCTGAAAATTTGGCTAAGTATGGAAAATAATGAGTTTTAGGCCAACTTTGAATAGTTATAACTCCTAGCTCAGGATGATCTAGGTGTTGTTCCAGTAATGTTAGCAAAGTTTGTGGAATGATATTTCCAACGCCATCGAGTTTGCTCGTTTCCGAGTTTGTATGAGCGAGTTATGCCCTTTGATAGTTGGGCAATTGACAGGCAAACCGTCTGAAAAATTTTAAGGGCATTTTGGTCTTTTCCCTAGCTTTTTCTTTTGGATATATATTAGTCTGTTAGACTGATTTTGATAAGTTTTCCTCATTTTAAAGAGTGAATGTAAGGGTTTGAGAGTGAAGAAGAGAAGAAGAGAAGAAGAGGAGAGAAAGGAGAAGCAGAAGCAAGTTTTCGTCAAAGATCGTCGTGGATATCGTCGAGGGTGATCCCTATTAGGTATGTGAGTTCATAGTGTTGGGTTGGTTCTTTCTCCCACACGCCAAGCTCGTTTAATTTCGAGAAAAAAGATTGATTATGTTTGTTGAAGTTATTGGTTGTAATTGTAGAAGTTGTAGTTGTGTTGTATTGAAGTTCTTATTGGTTTGGTGGATGTTTCCGGTGGTGTTTCTGAGTTGAATCTATTGTATGTTGAGAGGTTCATGATTTTAAGTGTTTGCGGCTGAAAACTTTTAAGTGTAGAAGGTATAGAGTTGGAGAAAACTAAGGACAAAGGTCAGTTTTCGGGGGAAAAAGGGTGGGGCGTCGCTCCGTCAGCGTGCCCCAAGAAGGGATCTGAACTTTCCCCCTTAGGGCGGTGGGCCCATCAAAGAGCAAGCAGGCCTTCTCTGAAGTTTCTGGTTTGGCGCTGTGCGCAACTCATAGCGCCAAGAGCGCCAAGTTTTCCCATTCCTTCCCCACTTTTTCTTACATGTTCCTATGTGTTGTACCTATGTTTACGTTTAAACGTCAAGAACTCATCCATATCATCTGATCAAACACATTGAATCCATAAATCCAATTCAAGGAGAGTCAGTTTCCACGTCAAGTGAAGTTAAGTGTTAAGCTTGGAAGTTAAGAAGCAAGTGAAGCAAGTTTTTTTAAAGTTATTCAACAGTCTTTGTTGAATGTTTTAACTTCATTTTAAAGCTCAAGTTTCAAGTCAAGTTGAGTTAAGAGTTTCAAGTTAAGTAAAGAGTTTCAATTTAAGTTAAGAGTTTCAGGTTAAGTCAAGAGTTTAAAGTTGAGTTTATTTCTCAAAAGTATTAGGGAACTATGTATTCTCAAAGAAGTTTCTAAATGTTTTTACATTTGTGTAAGAAAGGAACTAAGATTCCAAAAGAGCATTTGGGCTAGTTTTCAAGAAAAAGGAACATCGATTCCAAGTGAGCCTTTAGGTAATATTTTGAGTAATTATCTCAAATAAAGAAAGATGTGTTTAAAACACTTATGAGTTAAGTATTTTTGGGATTAGTCTTGAGCACCGTATTGGGGACACGAGTTCATATAAACTCAACTCTCCAAAAGAACCATGCGCCAACATGGGAGTTAACGGGTCATACATTTTAGATGAATCCGTAAAGTTAAGATAGTGGATCCACTTGGTAAAGTTATCTTCCTACATCACGACAAGGTATAGGATGGTCCTTGGGCAACGTGAAGTAAAACGTTGTATCACCACTAGGGCTCATAGTGGTGATTGTTGGTTAAAGAATTTCCCACTAAAGTTATATTACTTTTATATAAGTAAAGTTGAGTTGTTATTGTTTTATCTTTAACAAAACTAAGTTTTTTACACTGTTTTACAAGCTTTATATATTGCATGTGTCTTATTGCTTTATATATTGAGTTCAGTTATTCATGAGTTGAACCGAGCCAAGGTAAGAGTTCCTTTGTACTCCTTCCAAGCTTAAGTTGTGGTTTAGCTTTCCAGCTCGCAAACTCGTACATTCAATGTACTGATACCAATTATCCTGCATCATATTATGATGCAGACACAGGTACCCAGAGCCAGCATCCGATTCGCCGTTGATCCAGTTGAGTACTTCAAAGTCAGTGGTGCGCCTGTTTGCATTCCGGAGGACTCGATTATTTTGTTCTCTCAAGTTTTGATTTATTAGGATGTCTTGGGGTCTGTCCCAACTTCCATCTCAGTATTTTAGAGGCTTTATAGACAGTCAGTCAGTTAGTTTGGAGTCTCTCATCTATGTATATATGTAAATATTCTATTTTGAGACTCGAGTTCCCTTTTTGGCCAGATTTTATTTCATTGAGGTTATTTTAAAAACCTTGCATTACATTGAGTTATTCCGCTAAGTTAAGAAAGCCAGGCCAAGGGTTCACTTGGGGGCCAGCAATGGTCTTCGAGTGCCAGCCACGTCCAGGGTGTAGGCTCGGGGCGTGACAAACTTGTAATCAGAGCACAGAGTTCAAGAGTCCTAGGGAGTCTATGAAGCTGTGTATGTAGAGTCCTAGTTATCGATGTGAAGCGCGCCACATCAATTATTGGCAGGCTGCAACATTTAGGAAGATTTCTCAGTTCTTTCACACTCATCTCGTGCGTTAGAGTTGAACTCTAAAAAGTTTCTTTCTAATACATGCTTCCGCGTGGTTCAGATAGTCATGCCTCCTCGAAGAGTTGGCAGAGGGCGTCTTCCTATACGTTATGTGGATGAGCCAGAGTTACCTTATGCCCCGGGAGTTCAACCACAAGGGGAAGTTTCTAATGTCGAGTTCAGAGAGGCAATTAGAATTCTGCGTCAAGCTGTAACTAATCAGATTGGTTAGCAAAGGGGACTTCGACAAGAACGAGCTGACACTTCTAGGACTCGTGAGTTCTTGGGAATGAATCTTCCGAGTTTCATGGGTTCAAGCACTGCTGAGGAGCCAGAGAACTTCATTGAGGAGTTGAAGAAGATTTTTTGATATGATACATGTAGCAGATACTGAGCGGGTTGAACTAGCTGCGTATCAATTGAAAGATGTTGCTAGAACTTGGTTCGACCAATGGAAAGGGGGCAGAGTAGAGAATGCACCACCCGCTAGTTGGGCCTGTTTTGAGAAAGCTTTCTTGGGGCGTTTCTTTCCTCAAGAATTGAAAGAGGCCATGGTACGTGAGTTCCTCACACTTAAGAAGAAGTCTTTGAGTGTTAATGAGTACAGTCTGAAGTTCACACAACGCTCATGTTATGCTCCGGAGATGGTTGCGGACATGAGGAGTAGAATGAGTTTGTTTGTTGCTGGACTATCTCGATTGTCGAGTAAAGATGGTAGGGTTGCAATGCTTATCGGGGACATGGACATATAAAGGTTGATGGTCTATGTGCAGCAAGTTGAGGAAGAAAAGCTGAGGGATAGAGAAGAGTTCAGAAATAAGAGAGCTAAGACCGGTAATGAGTACGGGCAGCAGAAAGGTATTGTAAACTGTCCTTCCTTTCAACAAAGGCAAATGGGATATGTTCCATCATCTGCTAGTTCACTTTTACCCAGAAATAAAAGTGAGTTCACTGGACAGATTTCGCAGAACTTCAGAGCTGGACCTGCGCAGTCTCAGAATAGTATGGCACAAGAAAGTAACCGGGTTCTTGCATTTGCTAGGTGTGGTAGAGTCCATCCAAGTAAGTGTCGTCAGGGCCAGACGGGTTGCTTTATGTGTGGACAAGAGGGTCACTTCATGAAGGAGTGCCCAAAGAATAAGCAAGTTAGTGGAAATCTGGGTAGTAGGGCCCAATCCTCTTCAGTTGTCCCACCAGGCAGGCCGACAACTAGAGGAGCTACTTCTAGTACCGGTGGAAGAGCAAATGGCCTCTATGCAATTACCGGTCTCCATGAGTAAGAGAACTCTCCAAATGTTGTCACTGGTATGATTAAAGTCTTTGCTTTTGATGTGTATGATTTGCTAGACCCAGGAGAAAGTTTATCTTTTGTAACTCCTTATGTTGGAAATAAGTTTGATGTTCTCGTTGAAAGACTTTGTGAACCTTTTTGTGTTTCTACACCTGTTGGGAGTCTATTCTAGCAGAAAGAGTTTATCGTGACTGCCCTGTTTCCATCAATCACAAGAGCACCATGGCTGATTTGGTTGAGTTAGACATGGTAGATTTCGATGTTATTCTAGGTATTGATAGGCTTCATGCTTGTTATGCATCGATAGATTGTAGAACTCGAGCAGTCAAGTTTCAATTTTCGAGTGAGCCAGTCATAGAGTGGTGTAGCAGTTCAGCAGCGCCTAAGGGTCGTTTTATTTCGTACCTTAAGGCGAGGAAGTTAGTTTCGAAGGGTTGTATCTATCACTTGGTCCGAGTTCATGACTCTAGTATTGAGATACCTCATTTTCAGTCAGTTTCTATAGTAAGAGAGTTTCCAGAAGTTTTCCTGATGATCTACTCGGAATTCCTCCTAAGAGAGAAATTTAGTTCGGCATAGATCTAATTTCAGATACTCGTCCTGTCTCTATTCCGCCATATAGAATGGCACCAGCAGAGTCGAAGGAGTTGAAAGACCAGTTGAAAGATCTCTTCGAAAAAGGTTTCATTTGATCGAGTGTCTCACCTTGAGGTTCTCTAGTTTTGTTTGTGAGAAAGAAAGATGGTTCTCTTAGGATGTGTATAGATTACCGCCAATTGAACAAGGTTACCATTAAGAATAAGTATCCTCTTTCGAGGATTGATGATCTTTTTAATCAGCTTTATGGTGCCGCTTGTTTCTCGAAGATTGACCTCAAATCAGGCTATCACCAGTTAAGAGTAAGGGAATGTGATATTCCAAAGACAGCATTCAGGACCAGATATGGTCATTTTGAGTTTTTAGTTCTGTCCTTTGGGTTGACCAATGCACTGACAGCTTTCTTGGACCTTATGAATAGAGTCTTCAAACCTTATTTAGATGTGTTTGTTATCGTTTTCATTGATGACATACTAATCTATTCAAGGAATGAAGAAGATCATGCTAGTCATCTCAGACTAGTTCTTCAGACTTTAAAAGATAAGGATTTGTATGCCAAGTTTTCCAAGTGTGAGTTTTTGCTTAAGTCTGTGGCATTCCTAGGCCACATTGTGTTCGGCGATGAAATTAAGGTTGATACTCAGAAAATTGTAGCAGTGCAGAATTGGCCTAGACTCACATCTCCAACAGAAATTAGGAGTTTCTTGGGTCTAGCTGGTTATTATAGAAGGTTTGTTGAAGGGATCTCGTCTATTACATCTCCTTTGACAAAGTTGACTCAGAAGACAGTGAAATTTCAATGGTTTGAAGCTTGTGAGAAAAGCTTTCAGGAATTGAAAAAGAGGTTGATTACAACTCCGATTTTGACGTTACCAGAAGGTACTCAAGGTTTCGTGGTGTATTGTGATGCATCTAGAGTTGGTTTGGGTTGTGTTTTAATTCAAAATGGCAAGGTTATACTTTATGCCTCCAGACAGTTGAAGGTTCATTAGAAGAACTACCCAACCCATGACTTAGAGTTAGCTGTTGTAGTTTTCGCTTTGGAGATATGGAGTCACTACTTGTATGGTGTGCATGTTGATTTATTCATGAATCACAAGAGCCTTCAATATGTGCTTACTTAGAAAGAGCTCAATCTCAGACAGGGGAGGTGGATAGAATTACTTAAGGATTATGACCTGAGTATTCTTTACCACCCAGGTAACGCTAATGTCGTTGCTGATTCTTTAAGCAGGTTGTCTATGGGTAGTACCACCCATATTGAAGAAGAGAAGAGAGAGTTAGCAAAAGATGTGCACAGACCGGCACGCCTGGGAGTCCGACTTATGGATTCCACAGAAGGAAGTATAGTGGTGACCAACGGGGCCAAGTCATCACTAGTGTCCGAAGTGAAAGAGAAACAAGATCAAGATCCCATTTTGCTTGAGTTGAAAGCAAATGTTCAAAAGCAAAGAGTATTAGCTTTTGAACAAGGGGGAGATGGAGTATTGAGGTATTAAGGTAGATTGTGTGTACATATGATAGATGAACTCCAAGAGAGGGTTATGGATAAAGCTCACAACTCCAGATACTCCATTCATCTAGGTTCCACGAAGATGTATCGTGACTTGAGGGAAGTTTATTGGTGGGATGGCATGAAAAAGGGCATTGCAGAGTTTGTTGTTAAGTGTCCAAATTGCCAACAAGTGAAAGTTGAGCATCAAAGGCCTGTTGGTTAGGCTCAGAGAATAGAACTTCCAGAATGGAAGTGGGAGATGATCAATATGGATTTCATTACAGGGTTGCTAAGGTCTCGCAGACAACATGATTCTATTTGGGTGATTGTCGACAGAATGATAAAATCAGCCCGTTTTCTACTGGTAAAGACTACCAATTCAACAGAAGATTATGCCAAGTTATATATTCAAGAGGTGGTGAGACTTCATGGAGTCCCAATCTCCATTATTTCAGATAGAGGTGCATAGTTCACTACACAGTTCTGGAAATCATTTTTCAAAAAGGCTTGGGTTCCAAGGTGAATTTGAGTACTGCCTTTTATCCTCAGACTGATGGGAAAGCAGAGCATACTATTTAGACTTTAAAGGATATGTTTAGGGTTTGTGTGATCGATTTTAAAGGTAATTGAAATGATTATCTACCTCTTATTGTATTTGCCTACAACAACAGTTATCACTCCAGTATCCAAATGGCTCCATACGAAGCTCTTTATGGGAGAAGATGTAGATCTCCTATTGGATGGTTTGAAGTTGGTGAAACAGGGTTGATAGGACCAGATTTAGTTCACCAAGCTATGGAGAAGGTGAAAGTGATTCAAGAGAGACTGAAAATGGCACAGAGTCGCCAGAAATCCTACACTGATGTTAGGAAAAGGGCGTTAGAGTTTGAAATAGGTGATTGGGTATATTTGAAAGTTTCACCCATGAAAGGAGTTATGAGGTTTGGTAAGAAGGGGAAACTTAGTTCCCGGTATATTGGACCTTACCGCACAGCCAAGAGGATTGGCAATGTTGCATATGAGTTGGAGTTGCCGCAGGAACTAGCAGCGGTTCATCCGATATTTCATATCTCCATGTTGAAAAAGTGCATAGGTGATCCTTCATTGATCCTACCTACTGAAAGTGTAAGAATCAATGATAGCTTATCTTATGAGGAGATTCTTATTCAGATTCTAGACCATCAAGCTCGTAGGTTGAGAACAAAGGATGTAGCATCAGTCAAGGTCCTTTGGAGGAACCAATATATTATAGAAGCCACTTGGGAAGCCGAAGAGGACATGAAGAAGACATATCCACATCTCTTTGAGTCCGGAGGAAATGCAGATTGAGGTACTAATTTCCTTCTTAGTACTCTTTTAATTGTAGTGAGTATGTTGTTGCTTGTTGTTGTTTGCATGAATTGCTTATGGGGGAGGGGTGTTTGATTTGATGTTACACCCTTAGCCTGGTAAGAGTAACCTCATTCCAGGACGATTGTTCCCAGAGGGGAGATATTGCAACATTCGACAATTTGAGATAACTATGAAGAGGATTAGAATTGGAAATACTCATTTTTGGAAGGAATTTAAAATCTGGAAATTTGACTTAGTATGGGCCAACTTTGAACAGTTATAACTCCTAGCTCAGGATGATCTAGGTGTTGTTCTAGTTATGTTTGCAAAGTTCGTGGAATGATCTTTCGAACGCCATCGAGTTTGCTCTTGTCCGAGTTAGTATGAGTGAGTTATGCCCTTTGAAAGTTGGGGAGTTGGCAGGGAATTCGTCCGGAAAATTTTAAGGTCATTTTGGTCTTTGCCCTAGCCTTTTATTTTGGATATATATTAGTGTGTTAGACTGATTTTGGTCAGTTTTCCCCATTTTAAAGAGTGAAAGTAAGGGTTTGAGAGTGAAGAAGAGAAGAAGAGGAGAGAAATTAGAAGAATAAGCAAGTTTTCGTCAAAGATCTTTGTGGATATCGTCGGGGGTGATCCCTATTAGGTATGTTAGTTCATAGTGTTGGGTTGGTTCTTTCCCCCACACGCCAAGCTCATTTAATTTCGAGAAAAAAGATTGATTATGTTTGTTGAAGTTGTTGGTTGTAATTGTTGAAGTTGTAGTTTTGTTGTGTTGAAGTTCTTGTTGGTTTGGTGGATATTTCTGGTGGTGTTTCTGAGTTGAATCTATTGTATGTTGAGAGGTTCATGATTTAAATTGTTTGGGGCTGGAAACTTTGAAGTGTAGAAGGTTTAGAGTTGGAGAAAACTAAGGAGAAAAGTCAGTTTTCGGGGGAAAAAGGGTGGGGTGTCGCGCCTGTCAGTGCACCCCAAGAGGGGATCTGAACTTTCTCACTTGGGGCGGCGCGCCCATCAGAGCGCCAGCAGGCCTTCTGTGAAGTTTCTAATTTGGCGCTCCGCGCCTCTCAGAGCGCTAAGTTTTCCCATTCCTTCCCCACTTTTTTTAACATGTTCCTAGGTGTTGTACCTATGTTTCATAGTTGTTTCCAACACTCCAAGGTACTTTTAAACGTCAAGAACTCATCCATATCATCTGATCAAACACCTGGAATCCATAAATCCAATTCAAGGAGAGTTAGTTTCCAAGTCAAGTGAAGTTAAGAGTTAAGCTTGGAAGTTAAGAAGCAAGTCAAGCAAGTTTTTTTAAAGTTATTCAACAGTCTTTGTTGAATGTTTTAACTTCATTTTAAGGCTCAAGTTTCAAGTCAAGTTAAGTTAAGAGTTTTTAAGTTAAGTCAAGAGTTTAAAGTTGAGTTTATTTCTCAAAAGTATTAGGGAACTATGTATTCCCAAAGAAGTTTCTAAATGTTTTTACAATTGAGTAAGAAAGGAACTATGATTCCAAAAGAGCCTTTGGGCTAGTTTTCAAGAAAAAGGAACATCGATTCCAAGTGAGCCTTCGGGCAAAGTTTTGAGTAATTATCTTAAATAAAGAAAGATGTGTTTAAAACACTTATGAGCTAAGTATTTTTGGGAGTAGTCTTGAGCACCGAATAGGGGACACGAGTTCATATAAACTCAACTCTCCATTAGAACCATGCACCAACATGGGAGTTAACGGGTCATACTTTTAAGATGAATCCATAAAGTTAAGCTAGTGGATCCACTCGGTAAAGTTAGCTTCCTATATCACGGCAAGGTATAGGATGGTCCTTGGGCAGCTTGAGGTAAAACGTTGTATCACCACTAAGGCTCATAGTGGTGATTGTCGGTTAAAGAATCTCCCACTAAAGTTATATTACTTTTATATAAGTAAAGTTGAGTTGTTATTGTTTTATCTTTAACAAAGCTAAGTTGTTTACACTGTTTTACAAGCTTTAGATATTGCATGTGTCTTCTTCCTTTATATATTGAGTTCAGTTATTCATGAGTTGAACCGAGCCAAGGTAAGAGTTCCTTTGTACTCCTTCCAAGCTTAAGTTGTGGTTTAGCTTTTCGGCTCGCATACTCGTACATTCAATGTACTGATGCCAATTGGCCTGCATCTTATTATGATGCAGACACAGGTACCCAAGGCCAGCATCCGATTCACCGTCGATCCAATTGAGTACTTCAGCGTCAGTGGTGAGCCTCTTTGCATTCTGGAGGACTCTGTTATTTTGTTCTCTCAAGTTTTGTTTTATTAGGATGTCGTGGGGTCTGTCCCAACATCCATCTCAATATTTTAGAGGCTTCATAGACAGTCAGTCAGTTAGTTTGGAATCTCTCATCTATGTATATATGTAAATATTCTATTTTGAGATTCGAGTTGCCTTTTTGGCCAGATTTTATTTCAGTCAGGTTGTTTTATAAACCATGCATTGCATTGAGTTATTCCATAAAGTTAAGAACGCCAGGCCAAGGGTTCGCTTGGGGGCCAACAATGGTCTTCGAGTGCCAGCCACGTCCTAGGTGTAGGCTTGGGCCGTCACATGTACAAACCAGATTTAACAGAAGAGCCCGAAATAATGATAAATGTGACCCAAGTGATGCAAACACAGTGAGTTTGTTTTCTTAAAAGGATGTCCTTTAGGAGCAAAGAAAACTGATCCATTTATTTTAGATAACAAGACACTAAGGCAGGCACATGCATACTTATTAGGAAATCGTGATGAGGTTCAAGAATATATTAGGTACTTTAATTTAATATAGCATTTTTTTGTATAATTAATTTTTAACTTATTTTATTTATCGTTTTAAGAAAAAAATACATGTTGTGTAGAGAGCATGAGCAAGATGTTAATAATCATCCGTGAAGATCTAAATGGAGCAAGGCCAAGGATCATTGTCAAAACTTCTCTCAATGGTTTGAAACTAGTGCTTTGCAAGAGGATGTGCCTGATTTGATAAAACAGTTGTCTAGCGGACCTAATTCTTTTGCTAAAAGATACTCTAGATATCGTATTAATGGATATAGATTCCATATTAGGCTGCGTGATGCAAGGCGTAAAACACAAAATAGTGGTGTTACACTTGTTGCCTCAACTACGGGCTTTGCAAGCTCAAAGGATAAGAACCCGATTGCTGCAGATTTAACTTATTATGGTAGAATAGTTGATATAGTTGAGTTAGACTATTATAGTCATTTTAAGGTTGTTCTGTTTAAGTGCGATTGGTATGAGGTTGAAAAAGATATTTATGGCCTTACTTATGTCTATTTTAACAAGAGATACTTTTAAGAAGAGCCTTTAGTGCTTGCATCTCAAGTACATCAATGCTTCTATGTGCAAGATCCATATGATCAAGATAGACAATATGTTATGAAGACTATTCTGAGAGACTTGCTTAACACGAGTGATGCATTTGAATTTGATCTCCCACAAAGTTATGAAAATGAGTTGTCTGAACACTTGATGGGACCATCCATACCAGAAGATGATGCTGAAGTTCCTTTAGTAGGGACTGATGTACTAGAAACTTTTATTGATGTTCCTTCGGAGGAATTTGTTACTCAACAACTTGAGGTCGAGTATGAAAAAGAGTTTGAAGATGAGTCTAAAGAAGAGTTTGAAGATGAGTCTGAAGAATAGTGTGAAGAGGGGTTTGAAAATGAGTATGAAGACGATTCTGAAGATGAGTCGAAAGATGAGTCTGAAGACGAGTTTGATGATGACACCATGAGTTTTATTATTTTTGTGCTAACCATATAGTGCTAACTCACTCTTTTTGTTATTTAACTGTTTTTGTACAAACAACTTAAGATATATAAGTATTTTGTTGGCTTCGTTTATGCGTCTGATTGTTGTTTGGTCAATAATTTATGTTGGCTTGTTTAATTTGTGTAATTATTGTTTTGTTGATGAACATGTAATTCTAATTTACTATTATTTTATTTGACATTTGTTGGCATAAAGTTGTATGACTAAGGTTAGTAATATCTGGAGTATTCATGTTACAATTATCAAATTGCTTTTTGATTAGTAAATGTGAATTGTTGTTGTTATCTAGATACTTATTTTTTCCTATTATTATCAGGCATTGGACATTACAGGCAGGACAGTGAAGGTAGCATAGTGAAGTTAGCACAGTGAAGGCAGCAGAGTGAAATCAGTAATCTGTATGTAGTACTCCCTTATCTTTCTGGAAGATAATGATTAGTTCACTACTTGTACACATTAGCACAGTGAAGGTAACACATTTAAATCTTTTAAAGTTAAATTTCTGTAGCTTTTTCTGTCTAATAATCCTAGAACGTATATGATTATGAGGCTAGAACCTATTCTCTTTGCAGGTTTGCTTTTTCTATTTAACAATCACCTGATTATTGTTTTATAGGTTAACTTACTGTAGGGAAAGAAAATAAAGAGATTAAAAGAAAGTGGGAAGAATGAGTCAATCAACAGCACTAAAGAAAAAGGGTTCGAATCTGAACAAAGCTCAAAGTCCATTGAAGAATCTGAACTTTGATATGCAATTCCGATCAAGTACTGAATTGGCTAACCAATTCAAGAATAAGAGAGAACAACTTGCTAACGAACCCAATGATAAAGCTAAGAAAGAGCGTGCACCAATAGCGCATAAAAGAAAGAATTCTGAGGATTTCATTTAACAACAAGGAAAAAGTAAATTGCTTGAGTACAAATAAGTAATTCAATCATCTTCAAGGGAAGAGCTTGGTACCTCATGTATGGTTGTTGGGAAAGGACAAACTAAAAAGAGCTTATTTCAATCTGGAGAGTCCATTCAAGATAAAGGAATTAAACTTCCAATGCACAAATTTAGGTTCCAAACGTCTTCGAAGAAAGGTGCTACTGCTTCAGTATATGTTACTGGGGTAACACTTTGTAATGTAGAGGAACAACATGATATTCAAGATCTACTAAACTTCAAATAGGTGAAGAGGAAGTCGGTCCTACCTACCACAAGTCTTGATTAGTTGCTGGAAGACAACAGCTACAGAAAGAATATGATATTAATGATTTACCAAACTGCAAGCAAGTAAAGAGGAAGTCAGTCATACCAGCTACTAGTCTTGATCAGTTTAAAAAAAAAACAAGTGATACAGATAGGTGATGAAACAAAAACGGATAACCACACAGTAGCTGATAAGCTTGTGGATCAAGAAGAAATTGGCGGGGATGAGTGTGCTATAGACGAGAAAATTGGCATCGATTGTAGTAGAAAAGGTATGTCTTAAGTGTTGTAAGATTTATTACTTATATAAAAGAAATTTCTTATTTCCTTACTTTTACATAAATCTAGGAGTATTGGAGCCGAAAAAAGTCCAAGGAAATCCATCATGTAAGGATATTCACGCAAGAAATTTGGAAGAAAGAAAGGAGGTGACATTTGATAAAGGACAAGCAGTGGGACCAATTGGTAAGATAGTGTCGGAATTAACCAACTTTATAGGAACAATTTCAAGGAATCCTAGATTCATCAACTTGATCTACACTAGTTGGCATGCGGTGCCAAAAGATACTAAAAAGTGCATCTGGGAATATGTCAATGTAAGAACAATCAATTTTGAGATTGCATATTTTATTGTTTGTTTTTACTGACTGAAGCTAAATATATTTTATTTTGTATAGTCCAAATTCCTAACTCCAGTAGAAGGAAAGAAGTGGGTGATGACTGGTCTTCGTGATACTTGGAGGCGACACAAGCAAAAAAATTAAAGAAAGATGTTTTGATAAAAATAGTACTATTGAAGATATGCTAGCAAAATGTCCTGATGACATGCCATAAGGTCAATTCCATCAATTGATCGAGTATTGGAAACACCCAACCGAATTAATTTTGCAAGAGTACGTGTGACATTGGTAATACTTAGCAGATATTTCGTAAAAAAATTGAATTTCATCTTTTTGTACTATTTTTTTCTAACCACTGTCCACTGTATCATCTTCGTCCATACGTTTTTTTAATTTCTTTTGATATAATTTCTAGGGTGCAACCAAAGACAACAATGAGGAACCATCAAAGTGTGAAATGTTTATTGCAACTCGTACAAAGACGGGAAAGGAAATTCAAGCCGATACTCAAGTTGCAATAGTAAGTTTTTTAAAGTGGATTAGTGATGAATTTAATTCCGATTTAAAAGTTATTTATTGTTGGGAGGGTGATAATTTTATTTTAATATGCTTGAGTCGCTGGACAGTTTTCTTAGAAGGGATGTCGATTAAAGTTAACTTAATGAATCATAAACTCATTTAAGCTGGAAATAAAAAAGTACTTACATTTATTATGGATGTCAATTTTATTCAAAAGGCTGAACTTCAGAATCACCAAAATTTTGGGGAAACAATAGATGATGCTTTTATGGCAGTGTTTGGAAAAGAGCAACCTGGTCGACTAAGGTGCTAGGGTAGATCAGTGACGACAAGTTCTTTAAAGAAAGATGAGGAAACTAACGAGCTAAAACAGAAACATGCCTGTGAAATCACATCCCTAAAAGAAGAAATGAATGAAATGAGAGAAGAAATGCAACATTTCTTTAGTCAATTGCTTCAAAACAACCCTGGATTGAATGTTCGAGATATGCTAGGGTGTGTTGGATCTAACATTGTTTCACCTATTGATGCGAGTAGTGCACCAGCTGTAAAAGGCTAAAATCTTCCATATTCTTTCGGGTCAACTCATGATCCGATTCTTCAAAAGGAATTTTGTATTTCTTCAAATGTTCTTTTTTAGAACAATAAGTTAGCAACTTAGTATCCTAAAGAGCTATATTCTATGTGATTCTAAATTTGTGATAGTTTGCTAATTAGTCCTCTCAGTTTTTCTGAAAGTATTCTTTGTGGTAGTTGACTTATTGATGCAGTTAATTGGAAGGTTTCTAACTTCATGTTTGAATCATTCAAAGTAGCTCTAGTTTTGGCATGACTGATCTGGAATTTATATTCAGAAACTTCTGAAGGTTATCACTTGTCATGGGTTGGGGTGTTGTTGTTGGTTCCTTGATGCTTTTCTCTCTCTTGCTCTCTTCTGAACCTGGCAATTGTATTTTCCTTAACTTTGTCTAGTTGTTCATTCAAATCATCATTTGTTTTGTTTATTGATGTATCAAATTGTGAAGATCATTTTCTTGTTCTTCTTGTATGTTGGTTTGTTCCTACGCAATAAGATTATTATAGTTATTATGAGTAGAAATAGTAGAGTTAAGTGTCTTACCTAACTGTGCCTTATGCTGATATTGTTGGTGTTGCCCTGTCTTTTCTTGTGGTGATCTGGTCTCTGATGTTCTGTCTGAATCTGTATCATCATGATTTAACACCTTACCCATAATAGCAACAAGGTCTTTACAATAACAAATAGGATGTAACTGATGAGTGTGCCAGATAAGGTCGATATCATAAGTTCGAACAGAGAACCTATCAATTGATCTTTCTTTGTTTCTTCGGATTAAGTCTAAGAAACCCTTGTATTGAGCCACAACTCCATCAAGATAGAGCTTGCTTGTCATGTAGGGTATAGACACCTGGAAAAAATACATAATTTAGGATCGAAAATAATGTGTGGTATACTAGAAAGTCTGAACAATCTGGTATCAACAAAGAGATCATAAGACTAGACATTCTAACATATACATCAGTACTTTATATTCAAATAAACTTATAAGAGAAATTCTACTTGTCTTAGAGTTTTGTCTTGGTCAATATCTATCTTAGGACTTAGGAGAAATTCTATATGGGTGCCTCAGCAGTTGCATGTCCTTGAAAGATTGTCCCAGCTGAGAACAAGCAATTTAGTGAGCCCTTTTTTTGGAACACAAATTGTTTTATTTCGAATCGATTTGAGCTATGAAGGTGATCAATTGATTATGCCCAGTTCAGAACACGTAGAGCTAGTAAAATGGGAGTGCAAACGTGAAAAAGAACAACAACAATTTATAGTGTTGTTTTTCCTCTTCTCTGTTTTGGTAACATGAAGAAAGTTGAGATTTTGGTAGTTGTGGATCAGATTGGTAGACTTAAGCCACCAGGGGTTAGGTCAATAGGCACCAATTGAGGGACTTATGTGTTATGTCACAAGTTAGAGCCCTGCCCCAAGTGAACTAAATCCAGTATTTAAGTGGAGAAAGGTAGAGGAGCGGGCCCATCATCCCCAAGTTTCAAAGGTTGCAGTTGGCCAAAGGGTTGTTCCAGATGGATTCTCGATCTTAAAAGATAGATTGGTAGACTTGAAAAGTAAATAGGAAAGGAAGTAAAGGTGTAAATGCTGAAAGACCAGGAGGACTGGGACAAACTATGTCTCATTTCTGGCACCAATCAACTACTAGGTGCAGTTTCAGTAGCTTTAAGTAGTCTCACGATGAAGACAAGTCACTTTCAAATAAATTTACCCCACTCACCAAAAAACTCAATCACCATGCTAGTCCATATTTATTTGATATATAACCACTCTCCATGAAGCATGCAAATTTCTATTCGGGAGAAAATCTCCACAACTTACCATAATAGTGTTATATTATAGGTGGATAGTCTCTTATTTCATTCCCCCTCCATGTGGGAACCATAATCTTCTTCCACTCTACTAGGTGAAGTTCCTATTACACTTCTAACCCTTCCAATAAAAATCCCCAATGATCTTCTCCAAATTTTGAAACACTTACAAGCATGCACAATATACACAATAGATATAAAATATTTGTGTATATTAAGGAGAATCGATATACTTTATCTTCCCTCCCTTAGTATATAGTCTTTTCATCCACTCAAATTTTTCTAGGATCTCAACAACCGGCTGCGAAGTATCCAACTTCTAATACTTCAATGTCTGACTATCCAAATTCAAAATTTGATAAGTATGATATATTCTTATCAAACTAACTCTTTAACTATAAATTAAATGTTTTTCCACTATCACTAATAATCATAATTCAATTATACATGTTTAAATTTGTACCAATCATACACTGTTGTAGCAATGGGATGGAAGGAGTATATGACAATTTTAGCAGAATATTCACCGATGTCTGAACAATCTGGTATAAAAAAAAAAGATCATAAGACTAGACATTCTAACATATACATCAATACTCTATATTCAAAGAAAATTATAAGATAAATTAAAGTGTGTGAATCCTCTTACTCACCTAATAGATTAAGAGGCTTTGCCTTTAAACAACAGAGACCAGATCATAGGTACTACACTTCTTGTCCGTTGATTTGTTCCTGCACAATAATATTTGTTTAAGGTTAGTTGTTACTTTAGCTTCAATGTATTCATTTCTAGTAAAAAGAGTTTGATTAAGCTCAAATTTATGAGCTGATTGAAGTTGTTCATATCTTATGACTTTCATTTCCATATCCGGGTAAGTTGTTGTTTGTTATCTTCATTTTTTTTTAGATTCTGTCTTCTCCCTTGGCAATTTTTTTAGCCAAATCACTTGCATGACATATTAGTTATCTCAACATATCTAGTCTGTTGTTTTAGAATTGTGAAGAACATAGTAGTTGAGTATGTTAATCTACGATTATTGATTAACTCAAGAGACTAACTCCTTCCTTTAAATTGAATGCATTTTGGTGCCTAATTAATGTTGTGTAAATGATGTGTGATTATGAATAAGATTTTCCTGATCAATTTTGTTTGCCTGGTTTGCTGCAAATGTCCAGTTTTCTTCATGTAAAGAGAATCTCAGTTATGATATTTGTTTGTTTATGAATATATCATTGTTAAAGGATTGTCTTGAGCTAATTCTATGGCATGTGATTATGTGCTTTGGTCTCATTTATTTTTATGTATATACATATGTAAATGAATGTTCAACTTGCATGGAAGTATCTTTCAAGGAACTGCATGCTGCAATCTAGAATCTGTAATTTGCAATCTTGAACTGTATGCTGCAATCTGGAATACCATGTTGCAATCTAGAATGTGCAATCTGCATATTTGTTGTTCTCTATAACTGTTGCTATCTGCAATTTTATTTGTTGTTCTATAACTACTGCAATCTAGAACTTCTTGCCTCTTCTATAACTGCTGTAATCAGGAACTTCTTGCCTCTTCTATAACTGTTCTTGCCTCTTTTATAACTATTTAATCAGGAACTTCTTTCCTCTTCTATAACTGCTGCAATCTAATTTGTGTAGGGAAATGGAGGTGATCAATTTTGAAGGGTCGCCGCAAGTCAATTTGATCCCATTGAAGTGGATGATGAAGAGTTTTTGAACTATTGTAAAAGTTTGAATAAATTGTATTTGATTTTGTGAAATATATTCATTGCTAGAATATATTGAACTATTATGAGAGTACTTTTTGAACTATTGTGTAGACATATTTAGAATATTGCTTTATAAGTATGTGTATGTACACAAGACATACTGTCTTTTGAAGTTTATGGTGAATATAAATTTGAATTACTTATTAGATAATTTAATGCTTGAGATTATTTATTTCAAAACAATATTGGTGTATTTTAAATAGAAATTGTGGCATATAAATGTTTTATAGCCAAAATAATATTACCACACTTAAAAGTATAGCCATAGGACTGTAAATTGTGGTATGCACATAGGCAAGGTCTACACTTCAAAGTGTTGTCATACGATAGAAAAGGCAACACTTATTAATCGTGGGCAATATGGAAGAAAAGGCCACGCTTGAAAGCGTAGCTGATAAGGCATTACTTTTAACCGTAGCTGCAAAGTGTGACCTTTTTGCCTTTTAAGCTACGCTTGAAAGTGTAGCTGATAAGGCAACACTTTTAAGCGTAGCCTTTTTGCCTTTTAGGCTACACTTGAAAGTGTAGCTGATAACGGTGTAGCTGATAACGAAACACTTTTAAGCATAGCCGCAAAGCATGGCCTTTTTGCCTTTTAGGCTACGCTTGAAAGTGTAGCTGATAAGGCAACACTTTTTAGTGTAGCTACAAAGCGTGGCCTTTTTTCCTTTAGGCTACGCTTTTAAGCGTAGCTAATAAGGCAACACTTGAAAAGTGTCGCCTAAACTCTAAGGTTACGCTTCATTTGGCCACCCTTGGAAAAGCGTGGCTTAAAGTAAAAAAGTTTGGCCTTTTATCAAAGGCCACTCTTTTTCATAGTTTAGGCCACACTTTTCTAGGGTGGTTGTAGACATAAAATGTTTTAGTGATCCTTTCTTGTATAATAAATGTGTCTTGACTTGATGAATATATATCAATAGGCTATGGCATTCCTTTCATATATGAGTAATGAATGCATCTTGACTTGATGGATATGGACTGATTGTCTTAAGGCATTCTTTCCGTAAATGATCTAATGTAATTAATACTCTAGAATCGATAGGCTAATGGAATTCCTTTCTTCATGAGTCAATATACCATGAATTGATAGGATTATGGAATTCCTTTCATGAGTATAAGAACGTAATGAGGAACCATGAATCAATAGACTTATGGCATTCTTTTCATGAGGACTCTAGAGCTATCCTTGAATGTACCATGGATCGATAGGCTTATAGCATTCCGTCCTTGGGTAATGATGTATCATAGGTCGATAGGCCTATGATATTCCTCCCTAGTACACTAATGTAATGCGAATGAAATAATCTATGGG
Source organism: Solanum tarijense (assembly GCA_029582385.1). NCBI lineage: Eukaryota > Viridiplantae > Streptophyta > Magnoliopsida > Solanales > Solanaceae > Solanum > Solanum tarijense. Next base: position 30,683 of record JAJONW010008247.1, on the reverse strand, counting down.
AATGTAAGCTAAGCACCAAGTGGATATGGTTAGATGAAAACTCTCCCAATGTTAGGTTAGATTCCAAGGAATATCTTCCTATCCCATAACTATGTGCCCACATTCGATATTAGCTAGCGGATTCCATTCGAGATAAGGTTACAATTCTATCTTAGGCAAGTAGAACACCTCTTTACAGTGTTGGGCTTTATGACACCGGATTCCATGACAAGCTCTCATGGTGTCGGTTAAACACTTATTACCATCCTGTGAGATGTGCATTATGGTTACTTGATAGCTTCTACAAAGTATGGGTAGTAATATGGGATGCTATCTACAAATTGCACGAGTAGGCTTTGAGAGGATCATAGTGAGTTCTCTATATCTTAATGTCTATTGTATGAATGTGTCCTAAATGAAGTTATTGATTAAAGTTGACTCTTAAATGCTTAATGTGATGATGCATACTATACTAGGGTTATATTATGAGTTATCTTCCCTTGTCATTCCTTATGAAATGTCATGCCTCTTAAGTATGGATATTGTGTAAAGGTGAAAAAGAATGAAGGGTAAGTTCACTTTTGGTGACTTTGATGTCGTACCTTAGTGTGGATAGAGGTATGGAACGCTATCCATACATTGCACGAGGTATAAAATGAGGGTTACTTGAGGTTAAGGTCTATAGTGAAGGTAATGGTTTACTTGTTGACTTTGTCCAATTGTGATGATGTGACTTTTATGATGATTATACTTGTATTGTATGTCTCTTATGCTATTATACATTATATTTCTAAAATGTGGTATAATGCATGGTTTCCAACCAAAATGTCCCTTTTAAAAGCATGTTTTTGCATGGTCATCATACTTAGTACATTTTTGTGTACTAACCCATATTTCTCTTATTTTACTACAAGTGTATGTTCCAGTAATTGATTTATTCTAGCTAGAATTAAAGTGCTTCGATTGAGTTTCCCCCAAGACATGGTATGTACTCATGGATTCGAGGATAAGAACTTTTATGTTTCCTTTTGGTCATGTTATCATTCTAGTCTTTTCGATTGTAAAGGGTCGTGTCCCTACTTTAGTTTTCAAGACTTTGTTTTAGATGGATATGTGAGACTTAGACTTCCGTTTTGTCTTTTGAATGATTTTAGATGAGTATTTTTGAATGTTTGGATTTTAAATAAGTTTTAATTCCGCTCTATTTGCAGTATTTAATGCAATGAAATGCTATGAGGCTTCTATAAAACTCCTTCGGGGTCAAGTACGTCGTGTTGCATCCGGGGCCTAGACTCGGATCGTGACATATGGAGATGGGATTCTTGGGATGTGATAGGATTATGGGCTAAGGTAAACAACCGGGTAATTGCAATTAATAATGAATTGCTATAAATTAGTGAATAAGCCACACTTTTGTGGGGTAAACTTTCTCTCGAACAATTTACCCCGATTAATATTGGTTTCTCTCGAAAACCAATAAGCCGCGATGGAGTACAACCTTCACTTTAGTCCATTCACTCTCTCGAGCTGAACCCATGACAACCCACTACCCACAGAATATTTAATCAGTAGTCTTAGTTTTAAAATATCTCTCTCTCGCAAGCCAAAAACGCAAAGCTAAGATTGTATTTGCAACTACAACCCATTAAGTTCACCCACAACCACTAACTGAAATCACTTTTAAGCAGCAAATACACTATCAATTAGCAATACCCAACAGTTAATTCAACACATAATCACATAATCATAACCCAATAACTGGGTTTTAGCTAGACATAGTAAAAAGATAGAAATCAATACTGAAATGTGTTTCCATCAACTAGGTACGATTAATATGGTCTTTACAAATTTCTAAGGTGAAGAATCTTCAATACCCACTTCCAATTGCTTGGAGTAGGAAATCTTGAAATCTTCATGCTAAGAGCAAATTGTTTCCAAAACAAGTTCTAAGTCTAAAACATAGTAAAAATCTTCTTTAACAAAAGATATGATACTAAAATTGAAACTAAGCTAAAAATTCAAATGAGTATTTATAGTTTTCGAAAATTTGTGTTGCGAAGGACAACTCGGCGCAATTAGTTGGGATCGCCGATCCACTAGGCGACCTGCTCTTTGGTCATTTGCATTGTCATTTTGCTTTTGCCTTCAGCATCTTTGAAATTATGTAACTTTGGGCGATAGGATACTGCGTCGTGGAATTGTTCGACGACTCGCCGACTACTCCTTCCTATCGCCGAGTTTTTTTTCTCCTTCAAGGCTTGGCATACTGGAACATTAGGCGACACTAAGGAAATTTTGCGACTTTCCTAATGGATTAGGCGATCTTCATGCCTTTATTTCTTCGTTCTTTCAGTTGCCTTGTTCCTTTTTGCTCAGTTGTGTCTATGCTTTGCCCTTAAGTCCAACATTAAACTCAAGGGTTTTCATCAGTTATTGAGACAAAATATGCATTTGAGAACACTAAATCTCTTGAAATAAAACCCTAAATGAGTCCCAATTGTGGACTCATCAACAGGAGCAATGGTAGCCAAGTGGGACACCAAGACGATATTAGGAACCTCAATGATGTAAATGACTTAAATGTAAATTACCTAATTCCATAGGGTGGTTTGGCTGCAATACATCTACCTCCAATTGAAGGGAATGCCATCTTCCATGTCACTAGCAGAATGTTGTAGATCCTCCAATTGAAAGGATTATATGGAGGATTGGCTCACGAAGACCAACATGAGCATATTCAGAATTTCGTGGATGTTTGTGTCCCGTTTTCATTCATTGAGCGTATCACAAGAATCAGTCCATCTTAGGTTGTTCCCATTCTCTTTGATGGGTGAGGCTAGTAAGTGGTTGGTTGAGTTGCCAACGGATTCCATCACTTCTTTGTATGAGTTTACTACCGTATTTCATGTGAGATTCTTTTCCCCATCAAGGATGATGACACTTAAGGATAGTATCCAACATTTCAAACGTAAGGAAGGTGAACCTATCCATTAGATGTTGCTAAGGTTTAAGAAATTGGTACTTCAACGTCCAACCCATGGGCTGCTGAAACACATATTGCAGTAGTAGTTCTATAGGAGCCTTGACTCGGTAAACAATAGAGTGGTTGATCAACCTGTTCCCAGGGGTATAATGCAACTGCCCTATGAAGTAGGGTTTAAGCTTCTTGAAAGTATGACCAAGATCAATAGGGCATGGTACACTCATAAAGAGCAAGTCTCTCCTCTCAATTTTAAAATGACAAAAAATAAGATGAAAAAGAATCGAGAGAGAGACCAAAACATGGAAAAAATGATGACCCAGCCGGATCTATTGGCGAAAAATGTGATGGGTAGTTGTATGAAGAGTGTGAATTTTGTTTGAGTTAGTGGAGTGAATCTCAAGGATGCTTAAGTTGAAGCTATTTACAATGAGGAAGTGAACTTCCTAGCTAATCAAGGAGGTGGATATCGACAAAACTATCCAATGTCGGGGGAAACCTGGGTTGGAAAAGAGATTAGGGATGGAGAGATCGTGACAGAGAATGGCGTGACCATAATGCCACTTGGAAGGAAAGAGAGGGTGATAAGGACAGATACGTCCCACCCCATGAGCATCAAAGGCCGAAGGAATCTGAAAATATCCGTACGGGAGACACGCCCTCACGCATTCTCAACAAAGTTGAAGGATCAGACACGGAGGTTAAAGAGAGGAATGAGGATGTCCTTGCACTTAATCAGATAGTCACCTCTCATTCTGTGTCAATCAATAAGTTGGAGACCCAAATGGGTCAAATTTATTTTCATTCGAATCCAAGGCCCAAAAGGGGCCTACAAAGTGATACCTTGGAAAACCCAAAGAATGATCTGTAAATGGGTACTTTCATTTCGCCACAACATTAACTAAGGTGCTTCTTGGGAGACAACATATGTTTTTAATGCTTTAATTTTTAATATTGAATAACGGGTGTTGATTTCCAGCTTGAAAAGTGAAAAGTGTTGGCAAATGGGTAGTTTCATGACCAAGAGTTTGTTCGGCGACACGCCGAACAGGTCGGCGATCCCCGAGTTGGACCGCCGTTGGAACCACCAAGTTTGAAGGGGAACTTTGTAAAACTTGATGAGATAAATGCTTCATGGGCGACTCGCTGAATAAATCAGCCAGCCCCAATTTTGACCGTCGTTTGAACCCCTAAAGATATGGGAGTCCTGTAAAACTCGGTAAAGTACCACTCAACGAATTGCCAAGTGGATCGGAGAGCACGACTTACTCCTACATGGTGCCGCAAACTGAAAGGTTTTAAAGGCCAAACGGTTTAAAATTTCAAAATCTTTCATTTTCTCTCATTTTCAACTTTCATACCCTCTCACCCAATTGTTAATCTTTCTTAGTTTACTGTTTTTACCGCAATTTTGTGTAAAATCATTCTTGTAATTGGGGAACTTTACCACGCAGATATTCAAACTTGAAATCTGGCATTAAGGTTGGTTTTCTGAACCCTTTTCTATAATTCTGTGGTTGAACTCGAATTCAATAAGTAAATGTATGTTTATTTGTGTTGGGTAAGTATTATAATCATGTTGAATATGTTATATTGCCTATAATTTGTGTAAATGTGTACCAAATACTTAAATTGACCGATTTCCATGTTCTTGCTTGTAAAATCAAGTTTCAATTGTTGAGTTGCGGTTTAAATTTGAATAGTGTTGGTGTTTGATTTTGAATTTGGGGGTTGTGGGCTTCATTTTAAAGCTTGGGGTTTAAGGCTTCCACGTTGGTCCCTTTGCGAGCAACGTTGAGCTTGCCAAGTGGTTCTGCGGTTTTCCGAAGTCCCCCTCATATCGCCCGTAATTTCAAATTTTGGTTCATTTTGTTCTATAACTTTAATCTAGAGTCTTGAGCTCACCAATTTATCTCAGTGACTCGCCGAAAGGTCTTCTTTATCGCCCATTCTACACCCGTAACGCTTAAAATACATGGTAACTTTTGGCGGGATAAGCCTAGCTCACCAATTGGCATCTGGAATTCGCTGAATGGCCCTGAACATCACTGACGTGTCTTGATTCTGGAAATTTTTTGCGTTGGTACTTTTGGTGCGCCCGATCAGGCTCTCCTAAGTGACTTGGTGACTCAGCAACTGCTTCGGTCAGCCTCTTTACAACTAAATTTCTGCATTTTTTTTGTAGAACTCTTTCAGAATGGCTAGACCCAATGTTCTAGGAAGAGACATGCCACCTAGAAATCGGGAAAAAGTAGTCACTATAAATGAGGATGCAACTGAATCCAAGGAAAAGGCAGCCAAACACCCTACAAAGGGAGGAAAAGGCAAAGGAAAGGCAAAGGTACTCATGGTAGAGTCACCGGGGGTCAGCTCCAACTGACCTTACCTCATCAGACAATGAGGGAGAGTGCATCTTTGAGCCTGAGGATTTCCAGCTCCTACATGCCTGGAGAAAAGAAATTCCCACCAAGCGGAGGCATTATACGTCTAGGATCCGGGTGCCTCAGACTCCTCTTCGTCCCCCAGGTTCAGTAAGACTATGGTCCTCCTCCCCGGTATGTCAACAGACTAAGGCAGAGGGATTGAGGACTATTATTGAGGTTAAGAGGTTGTCTACAAATGGTGTGGTGGACATGTATCCGGAGATATGGAGCACCCTCAGGTCCCACAAATTTCAAAAAACCCCGGGGTCCCTACATTCCTAATTGTGTCACGACCCAGAGGTACCCCCTAGATGTAACATGGCATACTTGACCTAGAAGGGGTCTTATATAACCTTCATAGCATTCATAACATAAGATACTTAGCAATAGTGCGGAATTTAAAAACTTTTCTTTAAATCCACAATTGAAAACTCTCATTTAAAACACTTGAAATAATGGAAGTCTCACATGGCCATCTAAACAATATCTTGAATCAAAGTAGGGACACGACCCTTTACAATCGAAATGACTAAAATGTCAATTACATGAATTAAAGGAAACATAAAAGTTATTGTCCTCGAATCCATGAGGAAATACCAAGTCTTCAAAGAATCTTAATCCAAGCTTCACTAGAGATAATCAAGTCAAATGCCGGAGCCTACACTTGTAGTAAACAAGAAGGAAATATGGGTTACCACAATTAAGTACTAAGTATGATAGCCATGCAAAAACATGCTTAAAAAGGAAATTTTGTTGAAAGTCATGCTTTTATTCCAATTTGATAAAACTTCATGCACATAAGTAAAAGAGGCATAATATTCAAACACAACCAACATATTATTCATTTCATCATATTAGAGACATAATCAACATATAAACCAATATCTTCACATTAAGCCTACACCTCAAGTAACTCTCAAGCTATACTTTGTGCCATGTATGGATAGCGTCCCATACCACCATCCACACTAAAGTACCACCTTAAGGTCACCAAAAGTGAACTTACCTTTCTTCCTTTTAACCTTTAAACCATACTCATTCATAATTAACATATACCTTTCATAAGTCAACATAACACATTCATACCAATATCTAAGACAACTCTAAGTCATATTTGTGCAATCTATAAGTAGCATCCCATACTACTACTCATACTAAGTACTCCTTTGAAGCCACCATAGACAAGGACCTTCACATACAATAGGTCATGACAAGGAAGTAGCTTATAATACAATCCAAGTATAGCATGTATCATCATATATAAGCATATAAGTCAACCTTCTTCATTAACTTTCTTTTTGAGTACATTCATTCATTTACATTAAGACTTAGAGAACTCACTATAACACTCTCAAAGCCTACTCGTGCAATGTATGGATAGCATCCCATACTACTACCCACACTTTGTAGAACCTCTCAAGTAACTATAGTGCACATCTCGCATAATGTGAATAAGTGTTTAACCGATATAAACCATGAGAGCTTGTCATGGAATCCGGTGTCATATAATCCCACACTGTAGAGAGGTGGTCTTACTTGCCTAAGATAGGACTGGTTCATATAGCTTAGGTGGATCCACTAGCTAGACCTATGCAGGCACATAGTTATGGGATAAGGAAGATGATAATTGAAACCCAACCTAAAATCCGGGAGAGTTTCCATCTAACCAAATCCACTCAGTGTTTAGCCTACATTCCCATAGAGTAGTTCATTACTTTATCATTATTACACATGAGAGGATGCCATTGGCCGACCGACCCAAGGTATATTCACTTGCACATGAAAGGGCCCTATAAGCCTACTTATTCAAGGTACACTTAAGGAAAGCTCATTATGTCCTCTTGAAAGGGTGTCATAAGCCTATCAATTTAAATTTCATCACTAACCTTCATGGAAGGGTACCATAAGCCTACCGATCCCAAGAAACATTACTTCATTTATGGAAGGGTGCCATAAGCCTACCGATCCCAAGGTTCCTTGTTACCATGTATGGAAGGGTTCCATTAGCCTACCGATCAAAGGATTCAACAATCAACAATAATCTCATTTATACAAGAAAATGGTGCATAAGCCTACCAATTAAAGATATACAATACACTGAAGATTTCCTTCACATTCCATCATCAACATTCATGAGTGAAAAATTGAGAAATAGCTTTTCAATAATAACACAATTACATTCAATACATGATCACATTAACTTCATTGGATTCACGTTCAAATATACAATATCATGATAGTACTTCAATTCCTCATACTATGCCTTCAAGGCTATGAAATCTCAAATCACCAAAACACCAACAATTTACTATAATTAAGGCATGGATAACAATATAATTCAATAACCCAAAGCAATATAGATATATTCCATTCACATACTTTTCATACTGAACAAACCCACTTCATAAAGACACAATTCAGGAATTGAGGGAATTCATGGTTCTTAGAGTATTTTCATCATAAATCATCAATTAAACACTAATATAATCATAATTTGTCATTAATAACCATTTGAAAACGTTTGATGAAGGAACCCATGAGATTGAGTAAAACCCAAGGGTTTTCAGAAACTTGAAAACTTAAAATCACCTTTGAATTGGCTCCTTGAATGAAAATTTAGACAAGGATAAAGACTACCATACCTTGCTATTGATTTCCCATGAAATATGAGGAAGAAACACCTTGAATCCACAAACCCTAGCTTCAATGGCTCCCTTCTTCTTCCTTCAATTTTTAAGAGAGAATTTTTTAAAGGAGGAACTCTTTTGTTTTCATTTGGGATTTGGAGAAATAAGGTGTAAATGACTTATTAAAAGACTTAAAACTATACATACTAGTGATATAAACCATTTAAAATCAATCCCAATTAATAATTAATTGAAACGAAATTACCTAAAGACCCTTAATTTGGGCATCCCCGTCAGGGACCACGCCCACTATGATGGGTCGTGAGGGGCACCACGGGTCATGGTGGTGCCCGTTCTCCCTTGACCAGTGTGCTCCTTCAACTTTCCAAGCACTCAAAGGCCAAAGGAAAGTCCACGAGACCTCCCACGAACCGTGGTCAAGACCACGAGTCGTTGTGATGTCCTTGCCTCCCAAGAGGCCAAGTGACCTTCACATCCACTTAGACGGATCCTCTAGGGCACCACCGCTCGTGGTGGTGCCCGTGGTCTTCCAGGCAGTAGCCTCATCGTCAAGAAACAACCCTCAACAAGCTAAGGTAATCACACGAGCCTTCCCATGACCCTTGGTTATGACCACGAGCCATGAAGTGGCTCCTGAAGGAGAGCCTTGGCTTGGCACCAATCTTGTACACACTGCCTTTCCAACCATGGGTGGCACCACGAATCGTGGTGCCCACCATGGGTAGTGGAGATCCTCGTGGTGATGGTAGGCAGTGGCTAGATAGTGTTTCATGCACTCTTGGCTCCCAGAATACCAATGCAAGATCACCAGACTTCCCACGCTCCGTGGTCAAGACCACGAGTCGTGATGAAGGTCGTGGTTCCTAGGCAGTAGCTAGGCCTCAATGCCACGCTGTGAAATCCAAGAAATCTAATGATGTAAGCTAGAGCCTAACATGAAGCCAAGTGTCCTAAATAGGGTTAATGTCAAGATAAGAGTCATAAAATAACTTCCCTAACCTAGTACTAAAGTGTTAGTCCCTAAACGTCAAGGCATGCCGCCCCAAGGACCCCCAAGGGTCCTTGATGAGGGCCAAGGGGCTGCTCAAAATCTGTCCAAAAATAGCCTCCTCCATGAAATGAGGACCGCGAGGTGTGGCCTGATTCATGCCCCTTTGATGGGAGTCGTGAGTCAAGACTTAGCCTTCTCAATTGTCCCCAAAATTCCCTAGTCAGACTCCCAATCCACGTTGGGATAGTACCGTCCGTACACCATACCGTGCCCCGTAGATGGGGGGTTGTGGATGGGTCTTGGACCAAGGCCAAAAGGGCTTGGGAACTAGTGAATGGGGCCTGGAAAGGCTACCTTTAGTTGGCCTATGTAGGGGTAGGCTACTAAATTACTTTTATAATGTGTTTTAAGTATATTAAAGTATTTTTAAGTATTAAACAATAATTTTAACTCTCATAACTCATAAACAAAAAATCAAACCTAGTTCCCTCCCAATATATTCACTCTTTAAACTTCATTGAAGAACAAAGAAGAAACTCAAGGTAGGGGTTCAGGATCCATCCTTTTCACTCCAATTTCGTGGGGAAAACACCAATCAAGGTATGGTATACATGATTCATGGAACACTTTTATCCATGAAGCCCTTCAACTCTTGATTTCGAAATTCATAACTTGTTCAAAAACTAGGATTTTGATTCTAGCCATGGGTTCTTCCTTAAAACGATTTCATTGTGTTAATTGTCTTATATTATGGATGAATTGATGTTTAATGGTATTTTTATTGTAAAATTACCCATGAATCCATGTACTCTCCTATGACCCAAATTTCATGAATTGTGATGAGTGTATTGATGCAAGATGATTACTATGAATTTTATCCACGTTAATTTAGTTATTGAATCTTGTTTTATTCATACCTATTGTAGTATCTTTAGGTGTAATTGTGAGACATGATTCATGACCCTTGAGTGGGGGTAAATTTCTAGGGTTTGTGTAGGTTGATGAAGATTGTATATGAACTTGTGGGTCACTATGTAATGATGATCTTATGGCTATAGTTTGTAGATGGAATTGATGCAAGACCCTCTTCCCCTACACCCTTACATTTATCTATGCATGAAAGGACTATGATGTGATATCAATGTTGTGTTGATTGTAAAGGACACCCTCATGACCATGATGTGAAGGACTTACTCACATACTAAGGATTATATGGAATCCATGAGCTACCATGATACGATGATGGTTGATTGTTATGAATTCTTCGATGAGCATGCTTATAAAGTAAACACTTAACATGATTATAAAAATGGAAATAGGCTTAGCACCGAGTGGATAGGAACAAGAGATGGAAACCTTTTACCTCAGTTAGTCCGGGTTTCTAGAAGCAATCTCCCTATCCCATAACTATGTGCCCACATAGGTCTCTTAGCTAGTGGATCCGTTTATAATCTAACCATGTCAGTTCTACCTTACGCAAGTAGAACACATATTTTCGTTGTGGGTTCATGACACCGAATTCCATGTAGCTCACATGGTCTATGTCGGTTAAAGCTAAACTTCCCTACATGACAATAATATGATCCATGACATGACATGAACAAGAACAAGAACCAAGAACACAAACATAAGGCATGTGCTATGATTACTTGAGGGGTCTTACTTAGCGTGAGTGAGGGTATGGGACTTCACTCATACATTTCACAAGTGAGCTTGGAGAGTGATTGTGGTAGGTGCTTGACAACATGATGCTTTATGAAGTTAATGTATACCATTCATGAACATGAAACATGAATATGAATGTGAACATGAGCTATATCTATGAATTCTTAATAGGCTTTGCTTGGTATGAGTTGGGGTATGGGAGTTCACTTGATATTGCACAAGTAGACCTATGAAAGGGTTATGGTGTGGTTTACATATGACATGAATATGTATAAATCCATGTGTGCATGTAAAGAGTTGGTATTTGGAATGACTTGTTTATTATGAATTATAAACATGATGTTTCCTTGTCTATGACTGTTGGCTTGGGTGAGTTTAAGGTAAGTTGTGCATGACTATGGTAGCCTAAGGTGGTGTATGGTATGGTATGGTATGACTTGGTGATTACTTAAAAATGTGCTTTATGGCTTTTAAACTTGATAAAGGCATGATTTCAACTAAATGTCCCTTTTTGCATTATTTAAGGATTTTTATGCATGCTTCATACTTAGTACAATTAATTATGCTAACCCCTTTCTCTACCTTTTTACTATTAGTGTAGGTTCCGGTCGTTGAGACTACTACTTCTTCAAGTGAAGTTTGGGTCGACTATTCCCTAGGCTTGGTGAATACTCAAGTTTGAGGACAAGTTGTCATTGATTTTAGTTTCTAGATTACCTTCTATGTTCTAGACTATAGTGTATTTCCTATATTTGGAGACTTTATTGATGTAAGGGCTTTGACCCTAATTGTAATATTATGTTTAGATGGTGATTGAGACAAGTCTAGTTTCCTATTTTCCTTTATGAAAGAAGTAGACTTCTATTGTAAAAGTTTTAAATTTTCCGCTTTATTCCTTGTCTTTATGTTATGATCATGCTAAGGGCATGTATGAGACCGCTTCGGGGTCAAGTACACCGTGTTACTTCTAGGGGGTACCCCTGGGTCGTGACAAACTTGTTATCAGAGCATAAGGTTTTGGGATGATACTTAGGGTGATGTCTCAAGAACCACGTCTAATAGAGTCTTGTTCATGAGTGTGAAGGGCACCACAGCTATGGATGAGGGGATATAAGATGTTTAACTTTGATTACTCTTTAGTCATGCTGTAAAGTTTTATCTCTATGAAGTCCTTTTCTAACCCTTTTCTTGTGCATATAGGAATATGAATACAAGAAGAGCGGCCGCAAGTAGAGTGGAAAGGGTTGTTGCTAATGAGCGAGTTCCTCCCCAAGATCCTAAAGATACTCAAGATGAAGGAACTATGACTAATGTGGATATTAGATCGGCTCTCCAAACCTTGACCCGTGTTCTAACGACTCAAGTCACTAGGGATGCCAAAACTCATGGAAACACCAATGAGAAAACAAGGGCCTCAAGGTTGAGAGACTTGACGAGGATGAACCCTCCAAAGTTATTTGGCTCTGAAGTGGGTGAAGACCCTCAAGAATTTGTGGAGGAGATAGAGAACATAGTGGAGGCTATGGGGGTAATCTCAAGAAAGAAGGCGGAGTTAGCCAGGTATCAAATGAAGGGTGTGGCCCAAGTGTGGAACACATAATGGAAGGCAAAGAGGCCGGAAACAGAGGGTCCCATAGATTGGGATGTATTCAAAAAGGCGTTCCTTGATAAGTACTTTCCCTGTGAAAAGAGGGAGGCCAATGTGGTGGAATTCATTAACCTTTGTCAAGTAAGTATGGGTGTTGAAGAATACTCTATTAAGTTTACCGAATTGTCCAAGTACGGTCCATCCATGGTGGCGGAGCCAAGAGATGAGATGAGTAGGTATGTAATGGGTGTGTCTAGCTTGGTGAGGAAAGAATGTCGTTCGTCTATGCTTCACGACAACATGGATATTTAATGTCTTATGGTGTATGCTAAGCAAATGGAGGATGAAAACTCCAAGAAAGGAATAGAGATGTGAAGAGGCCTAGGACCGATGATAGAAACTCCTCCAAGGGTAAGTTTGATGTTCAGGACAAACCAAGGTTCAAAAAGAGGTTTTCCAACCAAGGCTCCTCCAATGATCCAAGGCCTAATAAAGATATGGTGTCTAACCCTAAGCCTCAAGGAGGCAATGGTGGTGGATCTTCCATGTCAAGGCCTACATGTGATAAGTGTGGCAAGAGACATGAGGGTAAATATTGTGTTGGAACTGATGGTTGCTTTCATTGGGGAAAAAGTAGTCATATGGTGAGGGATTGTCCCATGTTAAAGGTTCAAGGGAGAGAGGGCAAGCAAGTCCTTCCAAGTGGCTCAAATCCAGATGCTCCCAAGAAGAATCACTTTTATGCCCTCCAATCCCGAAGTGTTCAAGAGGGATCTCCGGACGTTAGTATTGGTATGTTTCAACAATTTTCAATTAATGTATATGCATTATTAGACCCCGGGGCCACCTTGTCTGTTGTTACTCCTTTTGTGACAATGAAATTTTATGTACTCCCTGATGTTTGCATAATCACGACACAACTTCTGATGCAAGTGTCTACGATCCTACAATAGTTTAGTAACCCAACCAAGGGTTTGGATCATCCCACGAGAATGGTTTTGAGAATTTATAGAAAAATGAAATTTAGTTCTAACTAGTCGTAGCTAAAGACAGTAACGAGTAAAAGTACTTTAAATTAAAAAGGGGGACACAAGAGTGTCAATTAACAAAGGGAGGTTTTGTCACAACTAAGGTAAAAACAGCAAACTAAACAAAGATTTCTAAGTAATGCGAGGAGATCATTGGGATGTGAAGGGAATACGGGTTAAGCTAGATTATTGGGTACATGCTTGCAATAGTAAATTTATAAAGTAATAGTGACTAGGATAAGCTTTATGTGGGAATAAGTTCTCTCTCGAACAACTTACCCCGTTCCAAATGGGTTCCTCTCGGACACCCACTTGCTGCATGAAGACCAACCTACACCTTACTCCACTCACTATCTCAAGCTGAGTGTTAAGATATGGGAGTAGGATTCACTCTCTCGAGCTGAACCTCATGTCGACCCACCCTTTAGGCCATCAATCTAGTAGTCTTGGTTTCCCGACTTCTCTCTCTAGCAAGACAAAAACACATACATAAACTTGTATTGCAACTAAAAAATTTTTAAATCCATCCACAACTACTAGGCGAAATTACCATTAAACTACATCTAATATATCAGCAGGCACAACCCAACAACAATATTAACCATATTCACTAAATCACACCCCAAGAATCGGCTTTTCAGCCACACATCAAGAGATTGAAATTTATATGTAAATGAGCTTGCATTCAAATAGGTATGAAGATTTAAGTGTTGTTACAGGCCAAGAATGAAGACTCCAATAGACCTAAGTCCAAATCCTTGGAGATGAAACCCTCGTTTTCTTCAAGTCTTCAAAACCCTTTCAAACTCAGAGAAAAAATACTAAAAAGTACTATTCTATATGAAAATTATAATAATTGTTCGACTCTTAAACTAAAAACTATTACTAGTATTTCTAGTTTTCAGAGATTTGTGCTGCAGTGGATTGTTCGGCGTTGTTAGTTCGAATCACCGATCAACTCGGCGATTCGCCCTTCGGTGTAGTTCATTGCTGTCTTGCACCAGTCCTCAACATCTTCGTGCTCTGGGTAATTGGGCGACACAGTACTGCTTCGCAGAATTTCTTGGCGATGCGCCGACTGCTCCCTCTTTCCGCCGACTTTATCCTTTCTTTCACGGCTCAGCACATTGGAACAAAAGGCTAATATGTGATTTGTTGGTGATTCGCCTAATGGGTTCAGTGATTCGCAGATCTTCATTTCTTTATTCTTTTATCTTCTTTTGCTTCTTTTTGCTCGATTGTTTCCATGTTTTCCCTCAAACTTCAAATACCTGAAACTTCAAGGTTTTCATCAGATATCGAGACAAAAAATGCATTTAAGGACACAATTTCTATTAAAATATAGCCCTAAGTGAGTCTAATTTGTGGACTCATTAACACCCCCAACATAGACTTTTGATTGTCCTCAAGCAAACTACAGTTCAGCCGTTAAAAAAGGGTATCTAGAACAGTGTTACACAAGAATCAATCATGAATGCACACAACAAGACTCAATTTACTTATTCAAAGATCAAATGTGTACTCAAAGATTGAAGTTGTGACTCACCAATAACAACGAATCTCATGCTCACAATACTTGCTTCAAAAGCTAGTTCAAGCTCAACTATAGTGTTCAAATGCGGCCACACAAAAAATTATTCCATATTCACATAATGGTTTCACAGTTAAAAGCTTTGGAATTAGATGCAACACTCACACTCACAAACAAGAACATAATGCATGCTTTCACCCGTAGGTTTACCCGTATTATCCAATCAACATTTATTTCAGCTCACTCAAGATCAAAAAGGTCTTTTTAAGGCTTGTAATGGGGCTTAGTGCAAAGGTATGGTCATTTAGGCTCAGTGACTTTCATCTTCTTGAAATGCGGTTCACACAACACTTTCTTGCCTCTTCCTTCATCATTTTCATTAGTTCTCATAAGTCATCCTATTATTCACTTTCCATGGATTGTTTGAGAACCCATCTCTTTTCTACTTTACTCCATAACTTTCTTTTCATTCCTTTTCTTTTTCTTTTTCTTTCTCTTTTCTTTTTGTTTTTTTTTATATGGGGGGATTCCATTTTCCTCAAAACCATGGGTGGGAGGCACTTTGTTGCACTAGCTGACTTTCCCTTTTCTTTTCACCATACCCCCAACTTAGGCATTTAGCCTAAGTTGGCTATTCAAACTAACCACAACTTCATGAGGATTATGGGTGATCAATTAAGAAAGGTCTAGTTTTCATGAAGTTTTCTTCCAAGGAAAGGTAAGGCACAAGTGGTGTTCAAGAGAGAATCACACAGTCAAAAGGTAGGCCACAAAAGAGGTATATCTCAAATTGATTCACACACTTTGAAGTTTCCTAAGATCATATCAAGAGATAGCATCACTTAGTTGACCGGACCAACGGAGCGAATTATAGGATCTACCATGCATAGTTAATAGGTAACCTCACCACACTAGGCATTGACACTACAAGTTAACCAAGATTCCACACTTTCGCTAGTGTGCAATGATCATCAGAAGAGAATCAATTTGATACAAAGCTAGTCATAACGAGATGCAAAGAGTTCACATATTGTCTATTCAACTTTATTTGGCCTCATCGTAGCCGCACATTCATGTTCGTTCAATTGAGAGCATTATTCAAGTCATTGGTAATGATTGAAATAGAGAATCAATTTTTTTCAAAAAAACAGCCACATTCAACACATGAGAGGTGGCAAAAATTTTTGAAAGATCCAAAAAAATTTGGAAGAGTCAAAATCGTTTTGCAATGTAAAATTAAAGGAGCCATAAGCTCAACCATCCACAGAAAAGCAGTATTTAACACAATTTTAAACATAACAGCCCAAACCAAGTTTAAACAGAACAACCCAAATATAAAAAAAATACAAACATCAAATAGTATACAAAAGGTGTGGGCCTCACCCCACCATAAATAAAAATGTTTTCCCTCAAATGCAAATAACAAAATATCCATACTTTAGAATAGAGAAGGATAGAGAGGGAGGTAGAGGAAAATCATGTCTAGACAGTCGCTCCATCTATCTGGACATTAGTGCTCGATGTGTTAGCCTGGAACTTGATAATGGCCCTCGGAGCTTCTTCAGAAGATTCAGCGACATCTGACATACTAAGATTGTCCAAGTCATGAGCCGCTAGAAAGGAGTGGATATCTGTGAAAAATCCACATCTCCATGGGGGAATAGTGGGGTATCGGGGATTTGTTTTGTTACTGGCACTGGGCTTTTTGCCCTCATTATCCGTTTTGGGAGGATTTGTTGCCTTCGTATTTTTACTGAAATTTCTCGCTCTTGTTTATACGGGTGGCATATCTCTTCCAGCTACTTTTGGTTTAGCCATTTCCGCAAAGCTTCAAGAAAAAGATAGAAAGTATTCTGACAAAAGCTAGGCAGTTCTATTGCAAAATCACTTCGCTGAACCAGTTGGCGAAGCGTGCAGCTACTTCGGTACTTCGCCGAGTGCAATTTATAGAGAATACAAGGATGCAGAAAAAGGGCGGACATTTCGTCGAGTGGTTGAATACTTTTGGTGATCATAGGTTTCTCGCCAAAAGTTATAGAACGAAATACTACACATGGCATTAAAATAACGGCAAAATGGGGATGTTAGGCGAACCACTGAACAGTTTGGCGAGTTCGACTTAACTCGCCAAATGGCTCACGTGCCTAGTTTCAACTCATCTTCTTGAATCCAACCCTGCAACCCCCGAAAACAAAATTAAGGCATGCATAACTCAAATTAGGCTTAGACCCCGTGACAATCATGCACAACCCACATTTTTTATCCAATTTAATGTGCAACCTTGAGGAATTAACTATTTAACTTAGTACGGGCAAAAAATTGTGGACCTAGTAGGATACAAATATTCCTATTATACCAGATAGTCCCAGCACACATCATCGAAGTAATGCCATTTCATTTGAGTACAACTTTCAATACAAGAAGCTTAGGGCATGGGAACCAACCTTTGGTGCTGATTAAAAGAAGATGGAAATACTAGGGGGCAATATAATCCAACTCTGAGCACAAATCAACACTAAAAATATTCTAAAAATGCAAAAATATAGGAACTAGCATGCGGGTGTGAGTTTGGGAAGACAAAAAGAAAGTAAAAAAAATTGAGGAAGAGTGAAGAATTTCCAATTTTAAGACTTTTGCCTATAATAAACCGTCCAGTTCGTGTCGATTCAGCGACGTTAGTATTGCTCGCCGATCTAATCGGCGAGTCACCGAATGATCTCATATCTCGCCGAGTTTTACAGGACTTCTATTTTACATGGAGGTCCAAACGGCGGACACTAGCAGAATCGCCAACCGGAACCTTATTTCGCCAACCTGCACTTTTCAACACACCATTAATTATAAAAGGAAACTAAAACATTTAAAACCTTGAGTTGCTCAAGAAGCACCTTATTTAATGTAGTGGCTCGACGTGAGCTACCAATCAAACTTCATCTCTAGGGTTAGACCTAATGCCACTAGGTAACCTGCCTTTACTACTTAGGTAGAGATAAGGCAATGTGTGGTCCAAGAGGTCTTCAATCAACTTGTTTGATCTTGAGAGGGAGCCACTCATCTGATTCAGTACCTCCACGCTTTCCCTCATCCCCTCTAGCATTCTATCTTGCTCGTGATGCTTTTGGAGAATAATTAATAGTGTATTGCCGATACATTTATTTTCATTGCTCCTAGACATTTCTTGCTCAAAAGGAGGTATGTACCTCCTTTGGATCTTTCACTGGTTTTCCATTTCTGAGATTTTGGTGGCCAAGTCATTCAGCTGAGTTACCAGTGCAACTAACTCGAAGTCCCTCTCGAGTTCTTGGCTTGACTTAGCTAACTTCCCACCACTTCCCTCAGCCATGCTCAGAAATTCTACATGCAACAATTTAGAGAAAAATAAAACTAAAGATAAAATTAGCTATACTACAACTATTAAAAATGAAAATTCTACTTATCTAAAAATTCTCAAATAACACCAGCCTCGGTAGCGGTGTCATTTTGATATTTGCATAATCAAGACACCACTTCCGGTGCAAGTGTCTACGATCGTACAATAGTTTAGTAACCGAACCAAGGGTTGGGATCGTCCCAAGAGAGTGGTTTTGAGAATTTATAGAAAAATGAAATTTAGTTCTAACTAGTCGTAGCTAAAGACATTAATGAGTAAAAACATTGTAAATAAAAAAGGGAACACAAGAGTGCCAATTAACAATGGGGGGTTTTGTCACAAATAAGGTAAAAACAACAAATTAATCAAGGTTTTCTAAGTAATGAGAGGGGATCATTGGGATGTGATGGGAATACGGCTTAAGCTAGATTATTGGGTACATGCTTGCGATAGCAAATTTATAGAGTAATAGTGAATAGGCTAAGCTTTATGTGGGAATAAGTTCTCTCTCTCGCAACTTAGCCCGTTTCAAATGAGTTCCTCTCGGACACCCACTTGCCGCATGAAGACTAGCCTACGCCTTACCCAAATCGCTCTCTTGAGCTGAGTGTTAGGATATAAGACTAGGGTTCAATCTCTCGAGCTGAACCTCATGTCGACCCACCCCTTAGGCCATCAATCTAGTAGTCTTGGTTTCGCGACTTCTCTCTCGAGCAAGCAAAACACATAAATAAACTTGTATTTGTAACTACAAATTTGTTAAATTCATCCACAACTACTTGACGGAATCACCATTAAACTACATCTAATCTTTGAGCAAGCAAGACCCAACAACAATCTTAACCATATTCGCTAAATCACACCACAAAAATGGGAGTTTTTAACCAAACATCAAGAGATAGAAATTTATACCTAAATGAGCTTGCATTCAAATCGGTATGAAGATTTATGTCTTGTTACAGGCCAAGAATGAACAATCCAAGAGACCCAAGTCCAAATCCTTGGAGATGAAACCCTCTTTTTCTTTAAGTCTTCAAAACCCTCTCAAGCTCAGAGAAAAAATACTATAAATTACTATTCTATATGTTAATTATAATAATTGTTCGACTCCTAAACTAAAAACCATAAATAGTATTTATAGTTTTCATAGATTTGTGCTACAACGGATCGTTCGACGTCGTTAGTCGAAATCGCAGATCAACTCAGTGATTCATCCTTTAGTGTAGTTCATCGCCATTTTGCCCCAGTCCTCTACATCGTTGTGCTCTGGGTTATTGGACTACATGGTACTGCTTCGCGGAACTTCTCGGTGATGTGCCGAATGCTCCCTTTTTCGACCGGCTTGATGCTTTCCTTCAGAGCTCAGCACACTGGAACAAAAGGTGGATATGTGATCTGTTGGCGATTTGCCGAATGAGTTCAATGATTCGCATATCTTCATTTCTTCATTCTTTTACCTTCTTTTGCTCTTTTTTTCTCGATTGTGTCCATGATTTCCCTCAAACATCAAATACCTTGAAATTCAAGGTTTTCATGAGATATCAAGAAAAAAAATGTACTTGAGGACACAATTTCTATTACTATATAGCCCTAAATGACTCCAATTTGTGGACTCATCACTCCCTGATGTCTTAGAAGAACCCTTTTCAGTTTCTATCCCGGTGAGTGATTCAGTTATATCTAAAAGAATTTATAGGGGTTGTTCCTTCACATTTTCGTATAGTGTCACATTGGTTGATTTGATAGATATGGGTATGCTTGACATTGATGTTATATTGGGGATGGATTGGTTACATGCTTGGTGTGTGTCAATTGATTGAAGAACCCGGGTAGTGAAGTTTCAATTTCCTAATGAGCCTACTTTGGAATGGAAATGGGGAAACTCTTCTCCAAGAGGTCATTTTATTTCCTAAAAGCAAGAAAATGTTCTCAAAGGGGTGCTTGTATCACACTGTTAGAGTTATGGACGTTGAGTCTGAGACACCACTTTTGGAGTCGGTCCCCGTAGTGAGAGAGCATCCGGAAGTCTTCCCTGATGACTTGCCTGGTATTCGTCCCTAACGGGAAATAGATTTTGGCATTAATCTTTTATCGAATACGCAACCCATATCCATTCCCCTTACCGGATGGCCCCGGCCGAATTAAAGGAATTAAAGTCACAACTCAAAGATTTGCTTGACAACAGTTTTATTTAACCAAGCCTATCTTCATGGGGTGCATCGGTATTGTTTGTGACAAAGAAAGATGGGTCTCTTAGGATGTGTATAGACTACCACCAATTGAACAAGGTCACTATCAAGAATAAATAACCCCTTTCCCTGGGATTGATGATTTGTTTGACTAACTCCAAGGGGTGAGTTACTTTGTGAAGACTGACCTATGGTCGGGCTATCATCAACTAAGGGTAAGAGGGGTTGACATTCCAAGTGATGTCTTTTGGGTTGACCAACGCCCCGGCGGCCTTCATGGACCTTATGAATAGGGTGTTTAGACAATATCTTGATTCATTTGTGATCAGTTTTATTGATGATATTTTGATCTATTATAAGAGTAAGGGTGATCACATGAAAAATTTGAGAATGGTATTGCAAGTCCTTAAAGACCAACAATTGTATGCTAATTTTAGCAAGTGTGAATTTTTGATAAGGTCGGTCGCTTTCTAAGGTCATATGGTGTCAAGCATGGATATAGAAGTTGATCCTAAGAAAACGGACATGGTTAAGAGTTGTCCTAGACCCCTAAGTCCCACCGACATCCTAAGCTTTTTCGGTTTGGTCAATTACTATCGGAGGTTTGTTGAGGGCCTGATGGGTCCACAAATTGGACTCAGTTAGGGCTCTATGTTGATAGAAATAGTGTCCTCAGATGCTTGTTTTGTCTAAATATCTGATGGAAACTCTTAAGTTTTAGGTATTTGATGTTTTAGTGGAAGCATGGACACTTAGGCGCAAAAAGGAACAAAAAGGCTGGAAAGAACAAAGAACCTGAAGCTTGAGCATCGCCAAACACCTTTGGCAATTCACCGAAATGACAGACTCCTTCCTTTGTTCTAATATGCGAAGCCCTGAAGGAAGAGGATCAAAAAGGTGATGGAAGAAGTAGTTGGTGCTTCGCTGAATAGTTTTGTGAAGCAGTACTATACCGCCCAATGGTCCAGAACGTGAAGATGCTGAAGGTAAGCACTAAACGGTGATGAGACAGAACAAAGGTGAGTCACCGTGTCATTCGACGGACTCAACTAACATCGCCGAACTATTAGCCAACACTAATTTCTAATGGCTATAAATACTAAAAATTTTATTAATCATAAAGAGTTCCGAACCATTATTATTTTATTAGAATAGCATAGTACTTTTTAGATATTTTTCTCTCAAGTTTGGAGAGGGTTTTGTGGGAGACTTGAAGGAAGAAGGATTTCATCTTCCCCAAGTTGGAAGTGGGTCTTCTCCATTCTTCTTCATTTGCTTAGATCAAGTTTTAATTTCTCATACCCATTTGATTTTAGTATCATTTTAAGTGTATTTTGTTATTTCTTGATGTGCAGCTAAAAATCCCCCTTCTTGGGGTGTGATTTAGCAAATATGTGTTGATATTGTTGTTGGGTCTTGCTTGTTGATAGGGTAGATGTATTTTAATAGTGATCTCACCTAGTGGTTGTGGTTTAATTTGATGAGTTTGTAGTTGCAACTACAAAACCACCCATGTGTTTTCGGCTTGCCCGAGAGGGAGGTCGCGAAACCAAGACCACTAGACTGATGGCCTAAGGAGAGGGTCGACATGAGTTTTAGCCCGAGAGGGTGAACCCTAGTCCCATATCCTAACAATCAGATCAAGAGAGTGAGTGGGGTAAGGCGTAGGCTGCTCTTCATGCGACAAATAGGTGTCCGTGAGGAACCCATTTGAAATGGGGTATGTTGCCCGAGAGGGAATTTATTTCCATCTAAAGCTTAGCCTAGTCACTATTATCTTGTAAATTTTCTATTGAAAGCATGTACCCAACGATTTATCTCAACTTGTATTGCGGTCACACCCCAAGAACATTTCCCCATACTTGATTTTATGGTTAATTTTTGCTATTTTTACTACTTGTGATAAAAACCCATTTGATATTTGACACTGTGGTGTCACCCCCTTTAATTTACTATGTTTTTGTGCATAAATATTTTTAGCTATGACTAATTTGAGTTAAATTTTATTTTTCTATTAATTCTCAAAATCACTCCCTTAGGACACGACCCCAACCTTTAGTTGGGTTACTATACTATCGACGATCGTAGACACTCGAACTGTAGGTTAGTGTCGTTGGTCACGATAAGCATCAAAATGACGCCGCTGCCGGGGAGTGCTGTTATTTGATAATTTTTAGATTAATAGATCTTTTTGTTCTTCTTAGTTCTAGTTTACTAACTTAATTTTTAGTTTTGTTTTGTTGATTTTGTAAACATTTCAGAAACCATAAGTCTTAATTGTAGTAACGGGAGCCAAGTGGGCCATAAAGACGACATTGGCAACCTCAATGATGTCCAAGAGCCCAACATCAATGACCCACATCTCATCGGAGGTGTTGGAGCCATCCGTCTACCTCCGGCTGAGGGACTTTTCAATGGATCAGCACATGAGAACCCACATGAGCATCTTCAAAACTTCGTAGATGTTTATGGACCATTCTCATTCAAAAACATCTAGCAGGAGTCAGTTCGATTGAGGCTATTCCTTTTTTCATTGAAGGGGGAGGCGTGCAAGTGGCTAGCTAAGTTGCCACGTAACTCGATCACTTCATGGGAGGAGTTGGTCACCGCATTTATTTGTGATTTTTCCCTCCCTCAATGATGATGATTGTTCGGGATAGCATACAAAGCTTCAAGAGTCTGAATGGCGAGCCTCTACACGAAACTTGGCTACGGTTTAAGAAATTGGTGCTACAATGCCCAACCCAAGGTCTACTTGATAATGTTCTCTTTCAATACTTTTACCAAAGTCTAGACTCGGTAAACAAAGGTGTAGTTGACCAACTTTCGCCCGGAGGACTAATGCAGCAACCATATGCAGTAGCAACTCAACTTCTCGATGGCATTAGAACCATCAATTGGGTGTGGTACACCCACGAAGGCCAGGTCTCAGCGGTCACATTTCAGCTATCCAAGGAGCAGGTTGAGAAAGATAATGATAGAGACCAAAATATGACAAAGATCATGGCACAACTTGACATTTTATCCAAAAATATCATGGGGATTGTTACCCGTGGTGTCAACGTTGTGGGAATTGGGAGTGCGAGTCTTAAGGAGATGAAGTTTGAAGCCATGTATGACAAGGAAGTGAATTTTCTAGCCAACCAAGGTGGGGGCTATCATTTAAACTACCCAAGGTAGGGTGGTACTCAAGGATAGGTTAGAGACAAAGGATGATAGTATAGATATCGTGAATGGAGGGACCGTATTCCAAATTGGAAGGATGGGAGAAGGATAGATACGTGCCTCCCCACGAGCGTCAGAAGCCCAAGGATTCGGAAGGTGGTAGGTCTGAGGATATGCTCTCACGTATCCTAAAGAAAGTGGAAGGGTCAGAGAAAATGCTAAAAGGTATGAAACAAGATGTGTCTACCCTCAGCCGGACTGTCACCTCTCATTCAGTTTCAATCAAACAGTTAGAGACCCAAATGGGTCATATCTCGTCTCATCTCAATCCGAGACAACAAGAGTGTTTGCCTAGTGATATTATGGCTAACCCCAAGAGTGAAGTCTGAAGGTTAAATTGTGTCATGTCGCGACATTAAATAAGGCGTTATTTGGGAGGCAACCCAAAAACCATTTACTGGCCTTTTGTTATCTTGATAAAATAAATTGTTTGTACAGATTTAGTAAGGAAAGTGCTTGAAAAGATGAATAGAGGCGAGCAACAGTTCAGTTTGGCGGATCGCCGACAAGCACGGCGTACCAGATCTCTCCCACTATTTGACGCAATACATCCTAAAGGTTCAGTTGTGTAAAACTCGGCGGAGTATTAATTTTGTCGGCGCATCGCCAATCCAATTGGCAATATCGATAAAAAACACTGATCCACTACTAACCTGAACTGAAAAGTTTGATATATTCGGCGAGGAAATTAGATATTCGGCGTTTCGCCGAGTGATGGATCGAAATCGACTAACATCACCGAAGGAGCACAAACGGGACGGTCACAAGCCACAGGTTTAAAAATTCCATTTCATTCACTTTCTCTCACTTTGTCCCATTTCATAAACTCACATTCGCACTTTTGTAGTTATGTTTCTCGCACTTTTAGAGTATTTTACACGTCGAATGTGCTCAGATTAGGATCACATCGCCACCTAGCTAGCCAGTACTATCTAATTCGGCATCAATGGTTAGTAATCAAACTTCTCAGTTATTTGATCAGAATTTTTACTCATTTGCATAAGTACTGACAGTAGAAAATCTTTGTTGAGTCTCTGAGTTACTAAGATTGTATATATTACCGATTAAGACTTGATATTCTCTGGATGATTTGCGGGACTACCACTTATCTTTGCTTTGAGTTGAACTGTTAAGCGGTGGAAATAGAAGTTTCCTTGGGTTTTCATTGAAATTGAGTTATATAAGCGTAAGTTGCATTATCTGGGGTTGCGGGGTGAAATTTGAAAGAATGGGTGAAACTAGACTCGTTGAGCTGATCGGCGAGATGAGCAAAGTCCACCGAACTGCTCGGTGGTTTGCCTAAAATCCCCATTCC
This sequence comes from Solanum tarijense, assembly GCA_029582385.1. NCBI lineage: Eukaryota > Viridiplantae > Streptophyta > Magnoliopsida > Solanales > Solanaceae > Solanum > Solanum tarijense. Next base: position 5,751 of record JAJONW010008247.1, on the reverse strand, counting down.
GCCTTTAACTGAATACTTTATATATTGATCAATCTGTAATTTTCAGCGCTTAGTTTAATTCACAAAATGCACTCGGTGACTTGCCGAAGGATCCCTTGCTAACACTTTGTTTGTGCCCTTGTATAAGTTGTACATCACTTTCAATAATTGGCCTAAGAGGATGAGTACTTCGCTAACTAGCTTGGCTAAGTGATCCCACACCCAGAAACACTCTTTTTCTCTTGTTTGAACTATTATATAACTTATCCTCGAAGTCTTTGCAGTAATGGCTAGATCAAATGTCGTAGAGAGAAGTCATCCACCCAGGCACATAAGAGCATGAGAGTTTAAGAAAGATGTAAAGAAAGAAGAGATAGACAAACAAATGAAGTATACAAATGAAGCCAGAGGAAAGAGATGAATTCTCATCGACCCTAATGTTCCTTCATGGGCTCAAAGTATTAATGCAATATAGACCTTCGGAGCAGCTCAGGAGATAGATTAGATGATTGCAGCTAATCTTACTGCAGAGGCCACGGCATAGGCAAACAATGAGGATTAAAACAACAATACTCCGGAGACCATGGTTTTACTTTAAGGAGTCGAATGCCCCGATAGATAGAGGATCTTAATGGGTTTATAGATGAGGTTTATAAGGTGATAGCTTTCATAACTAGCTGCTTATCAATAGGAGGATGTTGCTCAAATATGGTATGAGCAATGAAAAGATGATTGGCTGGTAGAATTGGGTCCTATAGATTCGGAGATGTTTAAGAAGGCATTTCTAGATAGGTTCTTTCCGTGGGAGTTGAGGGAGGCTAAGGTGGCAGAATTCATCAACCTTAAGCAAGGTATCATGAGTGTTCAAGAGTATTCCCTAAAGTTTACTCTATTGTCTAAGTATGCTTTATCTATGGTAGCAAGTCCAAAGGATATGATGAGTAGGTTGTAAGATGAGTTCTTCCAATAAACAACATACATAGTGTGATCCCACTAGTCGGGTCTGGGAATGGGTTCTTACAATAATGAACTTTTTTTTTCATTAAGTAGTTTCTGTTATCTGCTTTTTTGGGAACTGCAAGCTTTTTTTGGGTTATGAGTCTTTTAACTATCAGAAATACTTGAAAAGAGATAAAAGGACAATCCAAAGAATCATATCCAAATATACTATGGTAGATTATAACTCATATCTCATAAATAGAAATCCTTTGGCTGCTACTTTGAGCTATCTGAGTTTTTCATCGCTATGATTTGGTTTTCTGCTTTTTTTAAACAAAGCTAGGTTTGGATCTAGTTGGATTTGGAGCTGAAGTGTTAGAATTGGTCATTGCGACTTCTGATAAGATAATTGTTCAATTCTAGTATGTTTTAATGTTGTTTCTATGTATTTATGGAGTTTTACTATTTGTACATGTTTATGTAGTATTATTTGAGTTGCATTGAGTCATTTTCTTTCAACAACATTTCTGGAGTACGCGTGAAATGAGTCTCTGACTTTTGACGCCTTCTCACTAATTTCTTTTTTTTTAGGCTGGTAACATTAGTCTATAGATATCCACAGGTAAACTACAACCAAAAGTGTAGTTCCCCTTCAAAAAAAAGTATTACATCTTGTAGAGATTTTGACTTAATTGGATTGATGCCTATAAACAACCTAGTACATCAAAGATGTCTTCTGTTCTAGCTAAAATATCTTTTTTACACCAAAAATAGAGAAGATCTAAGAAATTAATTTTAATCTTCTAAACGATATTTTGTACATTCTCAAAGCTCCTATTGAACTCCTCTCTTTCCAAATTGTCCAGCAAACGTATGATGAGACAAACTTCCATCTCTCCTCCTTTGAAGCATTGTCATCCCTAATCCAGCTACTTAAAACTCCTTTGATGCTTCTTGGTTTCACCCACGTAATTCTTTCAGGCAAAAGAACATTCTTCATAGCTGCTCAGTCCACTAACAGTGTTAAAAAAGATGGTTGATTGTCTCTGCTTGCTCTCCATACAGAGTATATCTAGAGGCAAAATGATATCCTCTTTTCTTCAGATTTTCATGGGTCAGAACCGCTTCTTTTGAAAGCAACCACAAAAAGCAATTCACTTTGTAGGGCACCTTTGGTTTCCAGATCATCTTCCATGGTCAGTTTGTCTCTTGGTTTGCAATCTTGTTGAGTGCCCTATATGCTGAATTGACTGAGAATTTACCATGAATGTCACTCTGCCAAACCAGTGAATCCTTCTCCTTCGTAAGATTGCTAAAATTATCTATTGTTATTGATCCTAGGGCAATTCTCCATCTCTAAATGAGGCCTCCATTCTTCTGTTTCAGCATATAAGTTCTCATAGAAGGTTACTATTTCCTTCTTGATTCGACTGGATTTTCTATCATCACCTCCCTACTTTCAATCTATCAATAATGTTGGTTCTCCTATGAGCATTTGTTGTTTTATGGAAGAAGAGGGTATTTCTATCTCCTTCCTTTAGCCATGTTGCCCTGGACCTCTATTGCCAAGCTATCTCTTCCTTTCTGGCAATATCTTCAAACTCATTTAGAAGAGATCTAGACACAATTTCCTTCTCTTGCAATGTTCTACGTTCTTAGATTTCTTCCAGTTCTTCCAATTTTGCCAATACCAACTGCTTTTGAATTCTAAAATTACCTTGGACGATTTACTCCTGTCCTTGAGTTTGGTCTTCAGCACCTTCAACTTTGTCACTAGAACAAAACCAGGATTTCCAACATTGGGAAAAGAGTCCCACCAGATCTTGACCTTCTCTTTAAACCCCTCGGTTTGAAGCCACCAATTCTCGAATTTGAAGTAAGAATTAGTGGCTCCCCAATCACCACAATGCAACACAATTGGAGAGTGGTCGGATGTTACCCTCTAAATGATTGATTGATTAATGTTAAACATCTATCTGAACCATTGTCTCTAGTGTCCTGTGTTGATAGATGATTTGCAGGAACTCCATTCTCTAACATAAAACCATTAGTTACACTTTTAGATTTTCTCTCAAGACTAAGTGGTGGATTTGAAAGAGGAGAGGATTTGTAAAATGGGCCATCTTCTAAATAATCTGATCCTCCCTTACTATACACTGCCATTTCAAATCCTTCAGATGTAGCTTTCTGATCTGGCGGTTTAAGACCATAATATCCTTGTAAGCTGCTCATAGCTGGCGAAACTTTTGGCTGGGGAGAGGATTTAAGTTTCAGGGACTGAAATGAATCGAATATATCAGAGTGTCGACAACTTGAAGAGGTCTGCTCAGAGCTGCTAGGTCTGCAAAAAAAAAAGTCTGATGTTAGCCACTATTGCAGATGGTAGTCTGCAAAGGTAGAATAACCAAGGGACAAGTTTCCGTGTATGAAAAGACATTTTCAAGTTCTTGGTTCAATATGCCAGATAAAAATTAAGTCAATTTAGCATGTAATTAAAGTCATACAAATACTCAACTTAGAGGTAAAACTACTTAACACAATCTCCAAACATGTAACTTTAACAGGTCCATATAACAGTGTCTGGTAAAACATGTTATTTAAAAAGCATGAGCTTATAATAGAGTTCAAGTTCCTCCTCTCAGCTTGTCAAGGCTAGATTAGTGATAAAACCCTTATGAGATTCATTATCACATGTCCTTTTTTTTTTTCGTCACTGTGATATCTGAACCTGAAACTCCATAGAACAAGTTCCCTACATTTTCTCAGGGCCCAAATTCCATCCACCTCTAGTTTGTTAGATGACATTCATAGCTTGCTCATAAGAGGTGTCTTGTGTAAGACAGTAATTCTCCCTTTAGTATTGGTTTGAGAAAGTAGTGAGAAGGCATCAAAAGTGAGAGAATGAAGTTTGAATGTTGCTAAGATTTGGTTTACTGTATGGTTTATTTTGTGATTTCAATAAAGCTAGATGTGGATCTAGTTGAATTTGGATGTACTAGTAGACTGGATTTGGAGCTGTAGTTTTAGAATTTGATTATGTTGTTTTTGATAAGCTAATTGTTCAATTCTACTCTGTTTTAGCTCTCTGTTTTACATGGTCCACATATAATTATCAAACTAGTCCACCTAGATGTGCAATAGTTGCACCACAGTTCCAATTTAAAGAAAAAAAAGTGTTGAACCTCATATCTATGAAGGTGTCTCTCATCTACAAAGCTCTGGTTGCCAAATCTGAGAAAAGATATAGTTTATCCACTTGGTAATATCAATAGGAGAAATAATCCAGAATTATCAAGATACAGCCAATGCAGTGAGGTTGGAAAAAGGAAAATCCCTTTAAATTGGTTCTTTCTGCAAGGAGTAAAAAGAAAAGAAAAGTTACTTTTGGTTCAGAAAAACAATTTATAAGAAGTAAAGGGGTAAAAAGTTTAAATTCTCTTTACCTCGGAAAGAAAAATAGCGTCTGTATAGAATGTTAAGTTGCATTGAGTTCATTATAGGGATGTTATGGTTTGTTGTGTGGTTATTGTGTGCTTTGACGGAAACTAGTGTTTCCTGCTTTGTTCAAATCAGTATCTGCAGAGTTGGTTGGAATGGATGTAGAGGTATTTGGATGAACTAGTTGACCAGATAGCTATGCTAGGTTTTGTGGTCAAGAACTAATGATATGTGAACATTGTGTTGGAAAATCTCATATTAATGTTATCACACTGTTAGTTGCATTATAAGATGTTTGTATCTTTGTCCCAACACCAGATATTTATTTTGTTGAAGCAATCATATATTTTCCTTTTTTTATGTTCTTAATTGTCACACTTATGTATTCAATGAAATGTTAAGTTTTGTATTTCGTAAAGTATCAAAATAATCAATTTAACGTTTTTTCTCAGCCTAACATGATCAAGAAGACTGGAACTACCGTAGTTGGCACAAATCAAAAGAACTGGGTATGTTTGAAAAAACTACAAGATCTTTCTTTTCTTTCAAAAGGAGGAAAATTTCATGTATATAATTACTGTGTTTGCATCAATTCCTTAATATGTTTGTTTTTAGAAAAATTCAATTAGTCATTTTTGATATCCCAAATTGTTCTAGTTAATGAGGATCTAATTCTATTATTATATAGTTACAAATTTTCTTATGTGCATTTCTTGTGCAGAATTTTCAAGGAAATTGAGGTCAAGTATCAACTTCAACATGCTCGACTTTTGGATTGATGATTTCATAAAGATTTATTGCAAATTTATTAGAGATTTTAATTCCATTTGAATTAGGAGTTAATTAATTGGTTTTATGTTGAGATTATTACATTTAGTTAGATCTCAATTTTACTTGGGATAGAAAAGATAATTTGTTTTGACATTGTTTACTTTTACAGAAAACTTATTATATTGCTATTTTGTTCTTTGATTATAATATTAGAAAATATTTGCTTTATATAATATTTATTGCTCATCATGAAGGAGATAGTTTTGAATGTATGAATTGTTTGTATGTATTTGTTTCTTGAGAAAAACTATATGTAGATTTTTCTGGGAAGTTTAAGAAACTTGGTAGCGATATTAGAATATTAATATGACATTTAGATAAATATAAAATAATATCACCAATTTTTATGACATTCTGTCACGACCCAAGCCTAGGGCCTAGACGTGACATGGCGAATGAGGAACCCGAAGGAACCCCAAACAAGCCTCTCAAACTTGTCATCACACTTCATCAGTCGCGGAAGTAAAATCAACATTAATTAACGGGAAATAGGGACTAAGGGCAAACCATTTCATAAAGACATCATAGAACAAGAGTCAAGCTCATTTACAAAATACTTGTCCA